>JAYKKI010000004.1:61442500-61492500 GCA_039881145.1 Druceiella hillmani | reverse complement strand
TCCGCCGAATAACTACCTACAAAAGTGGGAGATCTGCTCGAACGTTATCCTAATAAGACAAAAACAAAAAAAAATGAATTCTTCTCGTATACCCAAAATATTAAATGTTTCTTTGATTTCTTCGAAAGAATTTTTGAAATTGGATGAGTAGTTTTGGAGATTCCTCGTACATCCAAACTGTTACATTTTTTCATAATATATGCATTTTTTAATAATATACAATCTATGTCCGTCCTGAAGGTTATTTCTAAACAGTGGTGAAATAAGTTTTGAAATCGGATTAGCAGATTCGGAGATTACCTCCAAACTTAAAAATTTAACTTTTTTATAATATATAAAAACAATTTTTTTTAACGGAATAATATACAATCTATATCCATCCAGAAAATCATTTCTAAATATTGGGGAAAGAATCTTTGAAATCGGATGAGCGGTTTCGGAGATTACCTCCTACATATAAACTTACAAACTGTGAGGGTGTTAAAGGTTTTTACAAAAAAAAATTGTTGTAAACTCCATTAACACCCCCACGGGGTACATAAACGTATTAGCTCCAAATTTAGCGTATCGATATTCAGAACAGGTTATAGATTAAACAACAACTGCTTATTTCTAAAATGTTTCCTAATTTTTTTTTGTTTTGTAAAATTATTCAAATGTTTGTAATATATTTTTTTCTTCTTAATTTATAAAATTAAAATAAATAGCCAAAAATTTTGTATTCGTTCATAAGTCTAGCAGATATCGTCCTAATCAATAAATATTTTTGTTTACTACGAACAATTAAAAAATCTGTACTAGATGTTTACCCACACGGAATCGTGAGTTATCAGACTTTAAACATCCCGTATGTTTGGTATTATCGTCTAGCTCGTATTTCCCCCAAAGCCGTAGAATTCAAGTGCGGTTCCCACCCAGCTCGGACTTTTCTCAGGAGCTGCCTGTACCTGCTTTCAATTTTAAGACAGCGTTATCTCTTTTTACGTAGTTTTAAAATGCACCTGTACTGCACTTTTACGTTGCCCTTAACATGCATAACTGTTATAAGAAGGATATTTAAATGCACTAATCTAGCTTTATAATATTTTATCAACGCATATCGAATGCAAATTACTGTTCTTAATATATGATGCTGCTAAACTTCTGTGCTTTCTTTTAAACCTATTTCTTCAAAAAAAAAGAATCAAAGTCGAGTATAGATATTTTCTCCTCTAGCAAGGTTTGGGACGATAAATATATACGACTAACTCCTCTGTTCCTAAGGTTATATGACAACCGTGTGCCTCAGCACAGGTTACTTTTTCATTGCTTCTCCTACAGAAAGTAGAAAATTTCGAAAATCCTGTTGAGATTCCAGCAGTAAATCTAGAGTGACCCCTGACATTTAACATTTCATAGTGTGCCCAGGAAATGAAATCTCTTCATATAATATTTTATCGTAGACTCGGGTTATTGGCCATAGTCTCAGTTGTAGGGTTGCCATATTTAAATCGCTTTTTCTTGATAGTTTTACCACAGGATGCAGACGTGGAAGAGAAAGTTAAAAATAAAACCTCATTTGAGTAACGTTATTTATTATTCTTCGTCAACCATATAAAACATTACAATGAAGTAAATAAACAGATCGATAAAAATAAATAAATAGTTGTCTTTTGTTGCAAAATGTAAACTTTTTAGCAAAATTAATAACTCATTCAATAATGCTGATTTCATACGAAAACAGTCGTTATATTAATCACATTAATCCAAATTACTGAAATCTAATACAAATATATGACAAAAGGAATTTGTAATGATTTAGTTGCAATTAGGAGCTTAACTTTTGCCGTTTGACAGTGACAATAATATTTAGTTTATTAGTCGTATGTCCAAGTATTGTTTTAATTATTTTCATCAATTTATTGCCACCGGCATTGTTTAATGGCGACTGTCAAATTCTGAAATAAGACTTCTCAACTTCTTCAAATTTGAAATTTTGTCTCGACTAAATCCACGATTGTCCGATTCCGCTCTTTCGATCGATTCAATCAAGCTATTAAAATTGCAATGCTGCCAAGGCATATATAGATTCGCGAAAAATTCCAATAAAGACAATTTTTAGAAAATACCGCATTTTTTTATATTTCCGGACAAATTTATTACATTCCTGAACACGGGATAACATCACAAATTCCGGGACAATGCAGGAACTCCCGGACAGCTGGCAACCCTGTTCGGCTAAGGCACAACGCGAAAAATAAAGAAAGAGGTCTTAACCCTTAAATACATGCCGTAGCAAAACTGGTACCTAATTTGAAATCGGTCCTCTCCTCAAACCTTGGTTAAAACCATGTTTTTATTTTTTATCAACTATAATAAGCTACGTAACCTAAATAAAGCCGTTTTTTATCATCAAAGTTGGAAGACCAGCAAGTTAAAAATGCACATTTGGGGATATTGATGTTTCATTGAGATGTTAGATGAATTATATTTTTTTAGGATTTCATAGCTCAAGTGGGAAAAAATCAAAATCATTGTAAAGTTCCTCACGTGTCCGTGTGTCGATTCAGTCATTTTTAAAAATGTGTATTGTCAAAAATGTCAAAAATATATGTTGCACCCATACAGGGAGGGGATCTTCGCCAATAGTAAAATCAAAATTATGAAAAAACTCGCTTTACTAGAACAATGTTATGAAAGTTTGCGCGAATCCTATAGTAATGATTGTAAAGTTCAGTTTTTTAAAATATTCACAATATTTTTGCCAGTTAAGATATAGATATCCTAGCCAATATATTGATAAGGTGAAAAATTATATATATATATATATATATATATATATATATATATATATATATATATATATATATATACATATATATACTTACACAAATAGGTATCGCACAAATAAAACGGCTGGTGTATCTATCTATAAAGCGACGATTAATCAAACAGACAACCCTAACGTGCCGCGTCATTATTACTTTTAACACTTCCATTCACGATCTAACCATATGGCGTGTACATCTGTTGAACAGTTTAATCTTAAAAGACAAATATAAGTCACTACACTCGATATACTCTTAATAATATTTAGTGAAATTTTATTAAAAATGAATTATAATATTTTTTGCAGATCGGGGACTCAAAATAAATATGAGTACTTAACAATGACACGTCAATCAAATTGACCGCATACACGTCACTTCATTTACGTATTAACTATGAACCAAGTATCAACAGTCGACTTCAATTTACCACTCAAAGAGTTTAATCTTAACCGACAAATATAAGTGATTTCAATTGATGTGCCCTTAAAAAAATTTAATTTAAAAATGAGTTTTAATATTTTTAGCATATCGGAGGACTCAAAATAGACATGAGTACTTAACTATGACGCGACAATCAAATGGTCGTATATTCAACAATTCATATTAACTATTAATAAATTATCAACAGTCACCTTTAATTTACAATTAATGCTAAATTATCCATCAATACAAGACAGTTAAAAAGTAATTATATGTTTTCAAAATAAATAGCGCCATAAATGGATGAATTTCAAAAAGTTAATTCGTTGGTAAAATCAAAAATGCACGAACCATTGCTTTTTATTGTTTATCAAATAAATAACTATTAGAAAAAGTTGAAAATACAAAAAAGTTAAAAACAGCAACCAGCAGGAAGATGAGTAAAAAGATTAGCAACAAAACGGAGATGGAGAACTGTCGCCAGGCACAAAAAAACCTGGCGACTGTTCTCCGTCACCACATGTGACAAACCATTGTAAAA
This sequence comes from Druceiella hillmani, assembly GCA_039881145.1. NCBI lineage: Eukaryota > Metazoa > Arthropoda > Insecta > Lepidoptera > Hepialidae > Druceiella > Druceiella hillmani. The sequence continues at coordinate 61,488,729 of JAYKKI010000004.1, read as the reverse complement.
TCGATAGGATTTTACTCTGATAGTTAATCAATCGATGGAAAAAAGAATCACCAAAATCAATCAAGAATTGCAATAACCTCAAACCTATACAGATACAGACCAACGAACAGAGACGCATGTCAATTTTCAAAGACATAGGAAAATAAGCAAAAATGTATGGAAGGTGGTCTAGAAACCAATAACTACATTGAAAGCTATTTCAATTCGCTGCAATAATTATTATGGCAGCTAATTTCAAAATGGCTATAAGGAAAAAGTTACGGCGACGTTGAAGTTCTACGTTGCTCCTGTGATGACTTTTGGAGAATAGAGCAGAGCCTCGGCGAGAAGACGGTGGGGGCAGGAAATGGTCTGTACTATAACAGCCAAGGTTAACATCATTAACGTTTTAAGGTTGTCTTATATCATTGACGTTTGAGGGCCCTTCCCTGCTACCATATCGTACTTTCCATATCGACGTTTCCGTTACTTTACAAAACTAATTGTGCGGATTTGAGATCTATTTTACAAAACTAAGCCATGAAACGCAGTCAACCGAGCGAGCCAATAAGTCCACTTTGGTAACTATATGTCTTTGGGTTGTGGAAGGGGTTAATGGGCGAGTTAAACGTGAATGTAAACTGTTACACCAAGATGATGTTGTTAATACAACTTTTTTCCAGATTACGGAACTTAATTCCAGATTATTGAATAGCTTATGGTTCAATAAACTCTTTTCACATCCTCATAGTTGACAATGTAGTCGCAATATTGGATTCTATAAACCAAGATGTTATAGAATCCAATATTGCGACTGTACCACATACCACTGTACGATTACTTGAATGACAGATACATATTAATATACGAATAGTGATTTTAAATAAATGAGATTAGCGGTTTTCAAATGATCCTCAAGTACAAATTTCCTCATCTTAAAGAGAGTGATGTCACAATGCTTGCATTAGGATCATATAACTGTTGTAGTATAGTGAAATAGCTTTCTAACAACGTGTCGGTACTTATTAGTGTTGCATACCATTTTGTCCATTGCTCTTTTGAGCATAATAAATATTTAAAAATGGTATCATATTTTATCGGAAGATCTCTTTTCTAAAGATTACCGGAGTTATAATTATTTCTATGGTAGAAACTCGAAGTTAGGGCGCTAGCTAAAAATAAAGCTCACATCCGGGTGGGTGTGCATTATAATAAAATCCTTGATCACGTAATACAAACGCGCTATTGTATACGTTTTACTGATTTGTATTTCATATAATTTTGATTTTTCTTTGTTTGTTTACCATCGGTTCGAATTTTCGAATTACGGAACTGTCATCTCACCGCAGCGACCCATGATAACAGGATACACACGCAAGCGCACGTGTGAGTGTGGCTTTTTTTTATCGATAACGTAAAATAAGACAAGTGCTCTTAAAATACTTTGTCAAATTGTTCTCAGAGCACGTAATGGAAAATGTTCCATTCTTCCAATTTTTTGTACTGGCTATAAATACACTTGCATGAATTAAAAACTATTCAATGTTTCATATAATATAAATACAGAAATCATAACGATCATTTCTATTTTTTTTATGAAAACCTCTTTTCTCGCGTTCAACGTTGATGACCGACATAATCGGAGAAAATAGAATATACTATATTTAATACTTAATAATAACTCAGGTCTCCTACAAAAATCGGTCCTAAAAAATCGGAGCGATTCCGGCCAAACCACGTCGATCCGAGTTTCAAGCTAAAACGCGCAAACGGGGAAAAGGATAGACAATACGACTGAATACGCACTGACTGACGTAGAAACCATTGAGTCGATGGAAAGTTGGTCGCCAACCTTTTCCAACAAAATTGGCATTTGTCTATCACCGACTAAATAACCCCCACCTGCGTAGCACGTTAATTTGTAAAGCGAACGGTGAGTTAGTTAAAGGGAAGGAGGTAAGGGGCACTGAAGATAAAAACAGATAGATGAACGCTAAAAGAACAAAAAAATAATAAAAAGTTCACTTTAACATGCCTGGCAACTAACCTTTTTTGTGTTCGAAAGCGCTGGCAACTTTTTTTAAACTTTACACATATTGCAAAAATCATGTAATATCGTCAAATGTATCCACAGAAAAAGGCAAATGTTTCCGACGGACAGAGATGCAAGCCATTTTTCCAAGGTAAATATATTTTTTCTAAGAGATTAAAGACCGAAGTTTTATTATGGGTTAAAAGCTGCAATTTTTAAACCCAGCCAGTTACTCCATCCAATAGACAAAGTCGCCGATTCCATAAAAAACGTAGGTATTGTACTAGCGAAAACAACGGTTTTATTAAAAATTGTCTACAACAATCAGTTGACACTACAGCAAAAGGTTTGACAATAAGGATGGCAACTAAAAAAACCGCCATGTTTTCCGTCGATTTCTGGTATTTTATAAAAGCTTCTCGAATTTCTCTGGTAGGGTATATAAAGAGAGCGGCGTCCTATCTTCTATCCAGTTAGCAATTGAGTTTCGTCGAGTAAAGAACAGAAAAAAACTAGAAAACTAGAGTGCTCTCATTCATGAATTACACTGAAGGCGAAATAAAAGAGAAACGACACTCGATAAATATACACAGTGTCCGGGAATAAGTGTCGGACAAAGAAAGACGCTATTCGTTGAGTGAAAAATAATTGATTGTCGATAAAAGATTATTTTTTTTTAGAAAATTGAATTTGTCATCTTTTTCGTACATACGATACTTGCACACATTATTCAACACCGCTCAGGTGAATAACCTGCGAACAACTGCAAAAACATCTAGCTGCCGGGTAAGCACCGGGCTCCAGACGAGTATTGGGTGTGTTAAAAAGACTTATACATAATATTTTTAAAAAAGGGCATGTTTTACGTTTTATTTCAACGACAATTTATTCCTTTATCGCCAACGAATAGCGCATTCTTTGTCCGACACTTATTCCCGGACACCCTGTATAATAAAGGGTGAATATATACTTTTAGGACACATCCAAATAATGGTTACAAAGATTCAGGGAAGAAAATTTTAATCTCTCTGATAATCCTCGTCGCTATGTTAAATTTAGAAATATTTAAAAAAAAACCTTGTTGAAACAGTTAAGTTTGCATTATTTGGCAGAGTTAATCTCATACAATAGAAAAACAAGTTTATGATTTGGAAAAGGATAGAAATACTTCAAGATTAGTGGCTAGATATTTATTATATCTTGATTAGTGGCTCCTGTTATATGTGAGGTAAAAATAACAAGTACGTATACGTATTTCAAAATACTAGGTTGTACGCGGCAGGCATACTTGCTTATAGGGTTTCTTGTCGGAAGCACGCAACATAAATACTCGTCATAAAGTATTCAATATTTTCTTGCTTGTTACATACTGGAATTTCTAATATTTTGGTCTTTCACTTATTTGAACGAACGTAAACAAAAAGTTAGAAAAAGAAAATCTAATGGTTTTTGTTCTTTTGTTATAACATCTTTTGTAACGGGTCTTCAGAGACTATGAATGAAAATGTGTGGACCAAATGTCGAAACGCAATAGAGTTTAGGGACACTGGAGAATACCTGGTATCAACCGAGCACAAAGTACGAGTATACGAGATACTAGCTTGCTCAATATATTACAAACATGAGCATATTACGCGGAACTTTTTGTTTCATTCTTTCCTAAAAATAGATTTATATGATAAACGGGTTAGCCTGCGTACGTCTGTGAATGTTAAAAATAATAATTAATTAAAATAATAATTAATGTCATTTACGAAAATTTAAACTTATTTAATTTGGGATATTCAAGCGAAACCCACACTTCAATATATGATTTGTAGCACAAAGCAAACGTTACGCGCATTTATAGATAAAACATACAAACTTCATTCCTATCAAATTACAAAACTACTCGACTGGGAATTGATCCATACTAAATTAAAATTTATTACCCCACTTCAGGCTGTCAGTTCATAGTAAGCTGGTATTGATGAGATTATTTGCGGATACGTAATCCCGGCTATATTCAGACTGAAACACTCCTGTATTTATTACGCACACAAACAATTATTGTAATATTATAACGCTGACATTCAGTAGTTGCAGTAATTACCTCGTTCGTAAAATAATTTTAATAGTTTTCCAATTGTTGAGTAACGTATTATATTTTGTCAATGAAATACTTATTGTATGTTCTTTGTGGATTAAAGTTAATATTTTATTAATATATTTTTTGATCGTGCATTTTCGTCGTGAAAGTAAACAAACAAAGGCGAATATCGAGTGTTGCTCTGTTTATTATATGATTAAGGTAGGATTTTTCAGTTTATCTTTTAATGAAAAAAATAGCATATTTATGAATTGCAGATCGACGCCAATTTTGAAACTAAAAGTTCCTAATAAATCTAATAAGGCATTTTCACATAATTTTTACGATTAGTGTTAGTGGACGGGAGTTGTATTTTAAACAAAATGTTTTGCTAGTCTTTTTTATTAATCGGAACTGAATATAGTAAATAGAATAAAGGTGGTTTGATAATATACGTAATTTGACAAATTCTAGTAAAAATCATGGAACAAGTTCAGTTTAGCACAAAATGTAAATCTCCTATTTTCTGATAAAAAACGATGTATTAATCAAAAGTAGGGCTCTGTCGCGATTATTTTATTAAAAAAGGGATTTGGAAAAAAATCCCATACAAAGGTACACTTTGTCAAGAGAGTGTTAGTTATAGGTTTTTCGACTTAAACGCCATTCTCAATAACACTAAACACAGAATTTGCAAATACAAAGAGGAATAAATATAAAAAAACAAACCCAAAAAATTTAAATATGAAAATGGGCAAAGTAGATCGCTTAAAATGAGGTTATGAAATTTATGTTTGACAGCCAGTTGACAACCGTTTTCTCACAGAAAAAGCATTTTTTAAATCAATTTTTTATAATGAAATAATCGTATCCAAGACCTAATCTTTTTAAATGTCGTGTTTTATGAATACTTTTTTCATTTAAAACAAAACAAATGGGAAATTTTTGCAATTTTGTCAAACTTAACTTATACCAAAAATATGTTAATTCAGAAAAACATTTATCGTGTGCAGTAAAAGTATAACATTTTGGCTCTTCGCGTATAGAAATTTGTATCGAGGGCCAAGTAGGTACTGCGAATCAGTAACATCATGGAAGGGTAGAAAAAAATACAAATAATTTAAAAAGGTTAATGTATATTATTGTATTTTTAAGTAAGCAAGAATTAACTTTCCATGGTCACGATGAAAGTAATAGTTCGATAAGTCCGGGTGATTATGTCGAGAGTTTATTGTTTTTGAGTGTCTACCATTCAATTATTGAGACACATCTTCAATCTATTACACCTTCAATGCCGTTTTAAGGGCTATCAGGGGTGGTCGCGGTCTCTTGCGCCCCCGTGTTTTTATCTATATCATGTTTATATATCACTCCCTTCGCAGCTTGCCCTTACCAAAAGACACTATACGCCTCTGGTATGTATATGAGAAAGTTTGTTACCTCGTACAAACTAACCTACTAAAGTGATTTCAACAAATTAGATTTGCTTAAATTCGACTAGTTATATAACGTTATGAATTTCACAGGCTGCGTATTTCGTGCTTGCCAGTTATTTTTTCCGTACCCCGTTTGGTTTTTTCCTCTTGCCTTCTATGTGCCTACTACCTTAACCTATTTTAATTGCTTTGTTTTTCGAACTTAAGGGATCTGTGAATGGCATCAGTCATCCATTTTTTATCTACAATTTTGAAATAAAGAGACGTGTTAATTCAAACATTTCTTTAATTCATCAGTCAAAAAATAGTATTTTTATAAAAAATAGTAAAAAATAACAGAATATATGATAATTTTTTTAACAATTAGGAACTTCATACTTAAAATTTCAATTTTTTGGCTGTTTCTAATCACGTACTTGGTTAGTATAAAATAGTCTTCAAGATAATACGTAGGTGCTACAGTTAATTAAACAAATGTTTTGGAGGTATTTATAGAATTCAGAACAAATAAATTGTAATTAAAATCGGAGAATAAAAAAAAATTGATAATACGTAGGTGCTATAAAATCCTGTCCCATAAATGCCCTACTAGTAGAATGTATTGTCCTTTAAACCTTCGGCGACAATACCTATCTGATCGTTATCTACTGAAGGCAGCTAGGTTTTCTACTCACCCCATTTTTCCAAAACTCACCCTCCTCTCTAGGCTTATCGAGCATGCTCCTTTTTGGCGTTTTAAGTCCCGACCTCTTCTTATCGTTAGCTTCCAAAGATTCAAATCCCTCACTAACCCCGTTTATCAAAATACTTCTCCCCCTCTCTATAGTTTCCCATTTGACTCGGTATTTCACAGGTCAAATATAAATTTGTATTTTGGAGTTGATATCCTTATCCAAAGTTCAAAAGTGCTAATTCGCTGTTCAATTCTATTTTGAATTCTTTTTGGATGGATTGGACGCGGATACATACAGATGCATCGAAAACCCTGAGAGGTGTCTATGTCGGAGCGTCATTTTACTCTCCAACCGCTCATTCAGCATACTTCCGCCTTCCTAAGGAGTGTTCGGTATTCTCCAAGGAATGCCATGCTATTGTGGAGGCCTTGAATTATGCTCTACTCAAAAATATTCGCAGGCTCCTTATCTTCTCTGACTCCTTAAGCTGTTTACAGTCCCTTCTCGCTAATCCATTTTTTTCGAACTGTAGCTTCCTGATCCTTCAGATCAAGCAACTTACTTTGTAGGTGATGAAATAGTCGGCGCAAAGAACTCGGTTCGCCGCCGTGAACGGGGATTCATGTTTCACTGTTAATTTCATTGAATCTCCTTCCCATAACTTGTTTCTGGATGACATCTGACTGGCAGAGGGCGTGGGAAACATTATCCCAGATTGCGGGTACGGGATATTTCCAGATCCAATCTTTTATTCCCACAAAACCTTGATTCTCAACATTTACTTTCTCTGAAAAGAAACCTATGTGGTATCTCGCATGCGTTTGGGTCATTGTTCTATTCCTACTCATTTGGCTAGGCTGCGTGTCAGATAATCTCCAATTTGCGACTGTGGGCTTGGAGATCTCATTTTTCCATGTCCATTAAATAATAGATTTTTAAAAATTATTAAAATATAAAATTCAATTACCCATTAGCATAAGATCACTTTTATTTATTGCCAACAAACCCATTTTTGGTCATAAGAAAAAACGACATCAAAATATGTAATTTTTCATACTTATATTCTTGTTTATTTTTTTATGTTTATTGGTATATTTTTATATACTTATTTTGTACTCTCCTGTATATTATAATCTCATTATCTTTAATTGTAGCCAACTTCTTGCTTAATTTTTGTTTTATTGTATAATTTATTCTTTTGTTAACAGTCAACAATGACAGATATCCGAAATATGATTTAGTCAGTGTTGCATAGCCTTTTTTCCACACTTCACATTGGAAAAGGTTTTCTGTGGAGAGAACGAACGCCATATAATCAAAGGTAAACATAAAAATTTCTGCTTTCAACTTACCAGGATCTAACGTCAGACCGTTTGCTCTAGCCAATGTTGCCAAAACTAAAAATGCAATCATCGGCCTGTTGAAGGCCCGCATCTTGGACCCTGAAACAAAAAAATAGTTTCGATATTTGTTAAACCTATCTAGAAATGGCAACAAATTGAATTGCGTAAAAATCAAACTAAATATGAACAATATTTCAGAGCTACGTAATTTTTTGGTAACGAATAAAAAATCTGACACTGAAATTTCACGTGTTCCTACCCCCAGGCTACTGTTACTATCACAATGTGACATGAGACAATAATAATATAGGAGAGGTTGAACAATCTCTGTGCAATGTCCCGTACTTGTCGCCAAATGTGAGTATTTTATAGATACGAAATATATATCATTACTGGTACCTAATTGTTACAACAAGAATAATCAGCTAAATTATTGTTAATTGTTATAGCAAAGACACTTTCCGACTCTTCCCGAAAATACAAAATGAAAATAATATATAACATTTTTTGGGTTAAACCTTTATTATATAGAATTTTTTTTCATAAAAAACATATCTTTTTGTAATTTTTTTACATCATGATTACGTTTCAACATTTGATGCATAGAATAGTATTATATAACGAAATTCCTTGAAACAAAAATCGAATTATCGATATTTTATGCTATAAAATAATACTCGTTTCGTCGAATATTCAAAACCGAATAATACGTTTATGTCTAAGTCACCACATCGCGACTTACCCCTTTAACTATGCCACACGACGCCTGGTGTATGTACACGGTGATATGTATAAACCATGGATAAGTTAACCACAAATTGAAAATTAAAATAAGTTCATTGATTTCTAAGCATAAAATATTATATTTTACTTATATTACACTTATCATTTTAGGTTTCCGAACTACCCGCACTGAAAAGAAAAATGGATACAGGTGGCTGGGCAATGCGAGTCATTATTGTTTATATCTCTGAGTTTTGTATAATTGACAAGAAGTGTGTGTGTTTTTTCTCCAGTAAATTTCACAATTCATATTAGCAAATAATAAATATTTATATATATATATATATATATATATATATATATATATATATGTGTGTGTGTGTGTGTGTGTATATATATATATATAACATTATTTCGTGCAACAGTTTATTAAGTTAATATAGTAATTATATTATAAAAAATTCTTCTTTTTAAATAAGGATGTTTTTAATTTGTTAAAACCCATACTTCGACACATCGAAAATACGTCAGTATCGAGCAAACTACATCTCTGTGCTACCCCAAGGGACAAAGCACTGATTGGCTAATGGTGTCACGTGGTACGTTTACCCTAATGAGTAGTGGCTAGCTTGGTTTTCATACAATTGTGTTCTTATGCGCTATCCAGTGGTTAACTTATCCATGGTATAAACCCTTCAATTAAGTTTGAAATAGTGTAACTTGAAAACGGAATGAGATACAAGAAAAGTTTATTGATTATAAGCATGATTATAATCAATAAACTTTTATGTTTATTATAAGCATGATTATAATCAATAAACTTTTATGTTTACTTTTTTAATTATTTTATATTGTGCTCAGTAGTCCATCGAAACCGGCTTGCTGCCATACAAATTTATTAACAACCTATATGAAATAACGGACCTTATATTGTATCTTAAATATCATTATGACTTTTGTTTAATGAAACCCTTATTCGATTAATATTGTAAAGACTTTTACTTTTCTTAGATAAAAATTTCGCCATCATATTGTTCATTACCTATAAACATATTATATTCCTGATTGACATAAGTTTTACTCTGTACTTATCTATGGGGTATAAACCCCATAGATATATTTTTAGGCTGTGTGGGTAATAAGCAAAATTGTACAAGAGGAAATTGCAAACAAAAATTTAAAATTGTAAACTTCTCGAGTTTCCGGAGTAAACATTACTAATTACTACAGATAGTTATTTAAGAATGTTTGATTTGAAAATTGAATAATGGTGGAATTGTCTTATTTAAAAAAGTTAAATTATATATGATAGAATTCTAAAGAACGTTAAAGAAATTTCAAATTACAATTTTATACTCTTTATACAAACATATTATAAATGTCTTATATATATCTTACAAAATTGAGCTGTAAAATATTTCGTAAATAACTAAACCACTATAATTTAAAAGAAAAAACTTTTAAAACAAACTTTTGTTACAAAATCCCTTTTTTTCCTCAGACAAAGTAGAAACAAGCAGCCATTAAAAAATAAAGGTACATGTTACAATTTTGCGTAAATTCTCAATTATTATATTGTATTAATTGAATATAAATATAAATTTATTGACTTAAAACAAAGCTTGGTTTCTAGTTCTGTCCACATAAACCCAAGTAAACTCCCAACACCTGTCAGAAAAAATCCAAACTTTTAACATGGAAAATGTAGTATTTTTAAAATTAACTTTTACACTGTTTTCCTTTATTTAATTCAAAGAAAACTTATACGAACCACGCTTTAAATAATTAAATAATAAAGATCTCTCGGATTTAAATTTCATATGAAAATTTAGTTAAGAAATACAATAATTTGCAATTTCGTTTGCAACCCATCACTAGTCTCGAGTTTTGACAATAGAAGTAATTAGAACTTGGTTAATTTTATAAATAATCAATTTTTAATGTACCTTTTTTGAAAAAGAAGAAAAATGACACAATTTTTTTCTTTTAATTATTCATTATCTTCAAAAATCGCTTTTGAAAAATAATATGCTTTGGTCTGTATGAATGTACTTATAAGGACAGGCTAAAAATCGCAATTGTAGATATATTCTGGAGATTTTTTTCAATCCATCAATAACAGAGTAGAACCTTATCGATTTCAAAATGGTTTGTCAAATAGTTTAATTTTTATGAACAATTTTCTACAAAAATGTCCTTTATACATGCTCGGTAACTAATCATCCTTTATCCGTATCCGTTTTCGGCTTCCATTTTGTGCTGATCTTCTTGCCCCTTCTTTCTACTCACTGCTGTTTAACATTTTTATTTTCTCTTATAATTATAAAAAAAGGCGAAAAAAGGACTTTTGTAAAGTGGAATATTCGTCAAAATATGTGAAAATACATGTTGAATTTTGAACGGGCCAATCACATTTCATGGCGCGCTCCTTTAATCGAATGAATTTTGAACGGGCCAATCACATTTCATGGCGCGCTCCTTTCTCCACTTAAAATCGTGAAACCCTTTCCCATTTCCCCGCACTTCAGTCACATTTGTTTATTTCGCTAGCAACAAACATTCCATCTATTCAAAATAGTTCGAAAATTTTAGTGTTGTTTACACACTTATTGACCGCTCACCACAACATCGAAACAAAAGAGCAGTAAAGAAAAAGTACGTGTACTTATGTACGCGCGTTGGAAGTTATACTTCTTTAGCTATAAAAGGAGCATGATTATAAATACGATTGGTAAAATCTAAATTCAATTAAATAACCAGATTTTAAATAATTTATAATGTATAATGCAAATAAATACATAGCGAAACCTAACCTCACTTAAAGAAATACACTTAACATATATTCTAAAAAGGTTGTAAACACTATTTCTATCAGGAATATTCACAACAAATAAGTTTTTTTTATCATAAGGACCACTATTAAATTTCAAATACTAAATATATTATTATTTAAAATCACATGTATAACTTAGATTTGTATTCTATTATTCTATTCTATTATATTGTAGATTTGTATTTTTATATTTGTAGATTTGTAATATAATTTACGTGTTGTGTATTTACAAATACCTCAATAACTATCATGAATATAGTATCAATCATTACAGGGATGTTTAATGAGCAACTTCATCCTGTCGATTTTACGGCGGCGCGCGCACGCGCTCTCGTCATTTTTGCATGACGCGTCCAAAGAAGTATAACTTCAATAAGCCGATAGATCTAAAATTATTTTTTTCAAGGAAACTAATCACGAAACTCTAATATTTACGTACCTATTAAAATATTTAATATCTACATATGATACAACAAACTGAATATTGGAAACACAATGAATCTGCTAATAGCGTTTTGTCAGTTCAAAGTATTATAATTAAAACTTTTGCTAATATATTTAGGAAAATTTTTGCGCTCTCTATTAATTTTGAACATACCTACGTAGCCATTGTGTACCAATAACATCGTATTTCATTTTTTAAGTCAAAATTAAAGTATAAAACCCGTGATGGTCGTGGTAATCAATGAAGCCACTCAGTTTAATGAAATCACATGGATATCTCCCGTATGATCTAATGAGTGACTGTAACGATAAAGATTATAGTAGATAAAATAACATAATTCAATGTAATTCTCAAATGTATAAACTAAAAATATATATTATGATTATTTCAATGTCTAGAACTTAAACCAAAATAAAATTTATTACGATAAGTTTAATTTATAATAACCGTCAACGATCTATTCCGTACAGATTAAGAAAAAAAATTAGTCAAATCTCTTTCTTGGAGATATTGGGATAAATAAGATATTATCTTTATTCTTGTCCTGGAATCTTTTCCTAAATTACAGTTAATAATAAACATAAAATTTTTCATTGCTTTTAAACATTGTGTATGAATAATAGACATACATACAAACATTTATTTGCTTTTTCATTTCTTCAAAAGTTTTCTCTTTTATTTTCACATTAATACCTACTAGATTTAAATTATTTGAACAGCACATAAAAACAATACGAAAGAAACTAAAAAAAACAGTAATTTACTATTCGATATTATGTAAATAATACACGAAACATATATTTTGCTAGTACACAATAACATAGGACGGAATGAATCACAGAACTGTATGCGAACACGTATCACCAATTTCGAACTCTTAACTTTTGAAGTTCTAAAAACATTGTGGTCCACAATTCCACCTCAACTCGGATTCTTTGCAAAGTATTCTATAGCCTGAATGTTTATCAACCACTCATCACGGTATCGAGCTAAAGCAACATAATAGATTAACGGATATTTCTAATTTTTATTAAGCAAATTCAATTCTATGAAGTTGTAATGTTTACGGGTACAAGAATATTTATTATTTGCATTTAATATAAGAAAACAATCATGTATACAAGTGGTTATAGTTTCGAAAATTGAAATAAATTATAGAAGACAGTAGAGTAAAGTTTAAAAAAAAGGAATTTCATTAAATATAACACCAAAGAGTTCTAAGTTTCCGAAGGAAACCAGATTCTCAAAAACAAGTTATGGTTCGTATTGATCAAATGACTTTAGTTTTAGTTACTTGTCAGCCATAGAAAATAATTGATAATGCTGAAAAAAAATGATTTGGGTGTAACTTAAAAAATTAAGAAAATTAGTATTGAAAACTATCTATTAGTGAAAACTATCTCACTCAGCGAATAAATTTCCGCGCACACATATTTTTCCAAAATGTAATAATGAAAATGAAGTTAACAATCAAGATGGAATATTAGTAGATAATAAGATAAAGACAAAAGATTTTCTTTGTTCCAACAAGAATGCTTATTTTTAAAATGTCTAAAATGTCTTAATTGCACTTTACTAGTTAATGAACCGAGGAAATTAGGATTCCTCGATTTATTTGATAAAATATTTCAAAAAATGTTGAAATTATTGCCCGGAAAACAATACATATTTATTAAATAGTTGACGTTTTGTCAATTAATATACTTCCTAACTACGGATTTCATTAAATCGGTTACACGATTACTTGAAGGAACATCTTCATATTGATGGAAAACAATGCAATGCAAAATATCTCTATGGATATAAAACGATTTAAAGCTTGTATTATAACTTTTTCCTTGTTGAATTGAAAACTATCACAGAGACAAATTTTTATTTTTTTTTTCAATTACCTTACAAATTTCAGTTACATCACTAGACGGATACATGAAAACCGCCCTTATTTTTCCATTCTATAAATTTATATTGAGAAATTTTCTTATTAGTAAAGCACCTACACATGTGTCACATTGTATATTCTTTAATAAACTGTGCAAAAAAAAAAGAGCCATCGATGTACGTAATCACTTGAATGGTAAACTTGGAGAATTCCTCCACAAGAATAACGATTTCACTTTCGTCGTCGTTTTTCCAAAATAAAGTGAGGTCCATCATCAGCAACGGACATTCGTCCGGTTGTATAATTAATTCCATCAACAGCAGACGAACAATTCAGAATTTATATATTCTCTAAGATATACAGTTCCCGTTACCGAAGTCGTTTTTGTCAATGTGTACAAGAAACTTCTTATAAATGAATTTAGACTGTCTCGATTTAAGATTATTGATAGATCGAATGCAATAAGTACTACTACTTATTGCATTCGATCTATTCTTTAAAGCATACGTCATCGTGCAGAGAAAAATATATAATACCCGGTAGAGGTGAAGCGTATTTATTTTCACCGATAAAAATACTCAATACCTCAGATCAAAATACGTTTTTGGTATGCGATATATAAAATACTTGACATCGTAAATACTTGTATGGTATGGCCGACCGGACGTTCATACAATGGTCACTTTATGGTCGGGCTACGGCATAACTCTACCCCTCTTTGTCTAGCTAGCTATTTCACACACGCATACCGTACTCAGGTTTTTGATATTTAAAACATATATTTAATTTAATATTTAAATACTCGTAAGTCGTAATACTTTTAAAGTATGTAATACGAGTGTGTTAAACATAATCGTATACTCGTTTTACTCATTACGTTAAGTATTGCTTTACACTTCGCAGTTTACGGACAAATATTTACTCAATACGACAAGTACGAGTATTTTAAAAGAAGGATTTTAAGTACGATGGTCTTTTCGTCTAATGATTCTCCGTTCCCTTATTGGCATAATTGAGCGTTATTACTCTATAATGTAAATATTGTAAATATATAGTGTTTGTAAAAACTAACTTTTAACTAGGTTAAATTCTAATTTCGTCATTATTTCCACAGAAAAGCCACAGACTTGGATGATTATTTTGCTTTTTGCAATATTTACAAAACTAAATTGTCATTCAAAACCGCTATATATATTTAAGGAAACATATGAATAGAAAAAATCCAATTTAATAATAATCAATATGAAACAATTTGTTTGTTCCGAACATCTTACTATATTATGTTTGAAAAAATCTGGCTAAAATAGACATGGCATAAATTTAAAAAAATATTGTTTTTAATAATGTGATCCTTTTTTTAAATTAATAGTAATTATTGTAAATAATGTGATTCATTTTTAAATAAGCTATCAAAATGAATCATTTAGTTACCAATCCTAAGCCTGGGGCCATAAATATTTATGGTAGTATGAAGGAAAAATGAAACACTGTATTTTATTAAAAATGTCTCATTTAGAAATTATAGGAATTCCCGCCAATTTTATTTGTAAGAAATAAAGGATATGAGCATTGAACCCTTCATAATAGATTACAATTAAGATCTATTTTAAGTCTCCCGCGACCTTAAGTATATAGCCATTTGTAATATGGTCTTCTCACAACGAAATTACGCCGTCCATACTCGTCGAGTATTTTATCACCGATATTTTATAATACTTGTACTCGTCGTACTCAGTATCTCAAAATACTCGTATCACCCAAGTCTAATACCCGGAACATAGTAGTGGCGCGTTTGCCACCACCATCTCTAGCTACTTATATTTTATGCTCTGTAATTTTTCAAATGATTGTCATTTTTTTGGTCACTAAATAACAAATACGCAAGTAAGAACACAATGATTCTTTTAATCTACGTATAAAACACGAATAAAAGCCAGGAAAGTGAATTAAATAAAAAACTCCCTGAAAAGACGTTCAAAATTTTATATTAAAATTTTAGTCGACTACTTTTTTTAAAGTGGAATTTTGTTATATTTAACTTGGTGAACCACTTAAGACAATTCATTGATATACGAGCCTACCTTAACGATATCTATCAAACAATTTATATAACTTATCTTTTATAAATTAATGTTTAAACTCATTGCAATTAATATTGAAATTACATATTCACCGAAAGAAAATTGTAAATTGTTTCAATCACTCATGTTGATTGTAGGGTAACTATTTTTTGTTTTATGTAGCTCATTAAAACGTATCTCTAGATACATCTCGTGGTTTAAAAAACAAAAACAATTTTTTAACACAAACATGCCGAAAGTTTGCTCAAACGATGCAATACTTCTCAAGGAATCCAGTAGAATATCTAAAAAATACCGTGGTAAAATATATTATAAAATTTATTGAAAGCTAGGTAAATAATTACACTGACAAACTTATAGTTCTCTTAAATACTACACAATGAGTAGCCATTATCCTACGTAATAGTAGTATTGCTAAAATCCTTAAACGACTTAAAACCTTTGCAACAAATTGGCAACCTGCACGGAAATCCAGTTTTATTGAGGTACTAAAAGCCCTGCTCGGCTCCATATGTAGCACGGGCAATAACGTGGGTGCCAATGTTTGGTGTACAAGATAACGCAATCATTGTTACAAGTAACTTTTAATATATGCAAAATCTATAAAACAATGGAGGCCTCTTTAGTTGAAGCCTTGAGTAACGTTGCAATCAAAAGTGTACTAATATCATCTTATCAAATATTTAATTAATTATCGATTAAATCGTTTTTAAAAGTCCTCATTAATGGTAATTTATTAGCAAAAGAAAGGTGTATTTTGTAAAACCACCGTTGAAAAAATATATGAAGAAGTGAATCTAAGATAATCTAATATTGATAATAAAATATTAATAGTGTGGTTTCCAGGGGCCGAGGATAAAAACTAAACTTTTATGACAATTTAGGAACTGGCGCATGCAGTGACGATGGTGACCACGTTTTTATGTGACCTTTATATCGTCTTTACAGTAATAGTGTGGAATATATTAACTTTAATAATTACACTGTAATCAACATTTCTTTAGATAATTAGTTAAATATTATTGTTTAATATCTTCACATATTTAATTTACATACTAAATTTAAAGAATGTCACAAATTTTAATCGCTTTAATTTAAGATTCTGTGAACGGAGCGGTACACATGAAATAATAACTTCCAAATTCTGTTATTCTTTGAAAATATTGTTAATAATATTTATGTAAATTGTGCGATAGATGGCGTTATGATAGTATCATATGGCGGTGAAACGCAATATACATAATTAATACTCAGCGTGCTACTTTAAGAAATTAAGCGAATCTGCCAAGAATTGTGACCAGTAGAATATCTTCTAAAAATGTAGTATGTTTGTTACTATCAGTTTTGGACACACTTAGTACTACTAACTGTACAAAGCTGGTTTTCCTGTTTACAACTAGGGCACTATGCGGCAATAATTTTGCAGGCTTATAATTATAGATGTCTCCATATTTTCTATGTAATAATACGGTGATTCATATTATCGTAATCCCGTTCTGTTAGTAGCATTAAAAAGAACTGCTTACAGACTAAACTATTCCCAAACCACCATCTGGGTAGTTCATGTGCCAATTCAGAGACCCGTAACGACCCACCTCATGCTACACAAGTGGGCAAAGGCCTTCGTAGGTTCCCATAGAATTCCGTGTATACCATCAAAAGGATTAGAGACTGTCCCTACTCAATGAGCCACTCAGCACCTCATTTTTTTCTAGAACGCACTTGTTGAATGCCGTAAATGACTTAAAAATCGGTCCACACTCAACCAAGTTACTGTGACTGAAGATACCATGTCCTAAAGATTCTTGTGATTCTTCTGTAACATGTTGAAGCATACTTTCAATCAAAACTCTACGCACATCGTCGTGCTCACTTTAGACTAGATTCCAACTTTAGACCAGACTAGATTGTATGGATCCCTTAATTGTTCTACCCCGAACACGCTTGCCTGCAACATTTTCCAGAATTATCAGCACCGTAAAATTTACCATATACTAGGTATCCAAAAGTAATTGAGGGTTCGAAGACACTATTGCAGACTCCAATTTCCTTTAGCGTTGACTGTTCATTGACCAACGTCGTCCGTGGGATGCATTTCAGAGCAATTCCGAATCTCGATATTTAAATCCAACTTGCTGCCTAGCAGAAATCCTAAATAAACAAATTTAGTCACAGCCTCCACATCACTGAGCCCTCCTATTTCAGTGATTCGTTTGCCCGATTTACTATTATCAATTTGGATTTGAAACTGTTGAATGTCTGACTAACCTACCCGTTTTCGTCTAAACAACATACCTCAAAGGATCTTTAATGTATTCAAACCATTTCATGTCATAATTTTCATGATCTCGTATTTATCCCGTATATGATATATCCTTTTTACTTCGATATATTGTTATACTCCGTTATACATTTTATTTCATAACCTTTGTTCAAGGAAATAATTAAAGAATTGTATCCTTATCTGAGCCTTATAATAAACGCTAACGAGTTATAAATTAGAGGATAGGGTTGTCTGAGTAAAATGACATAAAATTATCGACATTTGCTGTGATATTCAACTGTAAAAGTATTGTATTCCTGGATCTCTGGACTTTGCGTCAAATTATCACTTGTTATAATTTTTTTTATATTTAATATAATTTTTTTTAATAAACTCGTTAAGGTGTCTTATATATACCAAACATCTATTAATGGTTATAATCCGACGTCTGTTTCCAAAGTTGAAGTTTTACAATTGCAATTATATTACTATTAATGAGTATTTTCATTTAATAATCATCAATAAATATTAAATATATGTATTATTTCTACTTTCTTTAAATTTTTTATTACGACCTAGGTTTCGTTGTATTACAACATCTCCAGGTGGACTATTAGCAAAGATTTACTCTTAGAAACATGTAACAGCATTTATATGTTTCAAAAACAGTGGCGGAAGCCGGGTTTGTGTGGGTTTTCCCACTGCTTATGTTAGTGAGTTTATTGTAGGGGAGCGGTGTAGGTTTTATTATATTTCCGAGAGTCATACGATGTGCAAGTATTTTAGTGAGGGTAATAAATTAAATTGATGTTATTCTATGAAGTTATACAATGCGAATGTTCCGGTGTATGTAATAAGATTAAATGCTGTTAGATGTTCCTAAGAGTTAATCTTTGCTAATAGCCCACCTGAAGATGTTGTAATACTACGAAACCTAGATCGTGGTAAAGAACTTAAAGAAAGTAGTAATAATACTACATCACGTAGTTTCATTTAATTGTGAATCATCAATAAATCATTAATTTTCAGCAATAAATACTGGCTAAAACAGACGTCAAACTTGAACATAACAACGACGACTTTTTAAAAATAGTTGAGCTGCTACCTAAATTTGATCCCATTATGTAAGAACACGTGCCAGAATGCTCAAAATAGATAACACTAAATTCAAAATCTCGGAACAAACATATTCGTACAAAACAAAATTATAGACTTGTGGCATAGAAGTATAAAATCTTATATTATTAATTATATAATAAAAAAGGCAAAAACTATTCTATTTTAGATTGCCTCTGAAAATTCGTAAAGTGGAGCAAATGACTTTTATAATCAGATATATTTTAATAGAGAAATATGATTCAAATGAGTTGAAATAAAAATTTATGAAAGCTTTTGAATTTCCTTCCAGTTGAAAGGTCCACAGGGAAACAAATGTCTTGGAGAACTTAATGATTTAGGTTTACATTTGCAGAATATTAGAGAGCAGGGGCGTGAGAATGGGTCCAGTAGGGGCCAGCCAACGGATTCAGCAGAGGGGCGACGATGCAGAAGTACAATCCAGAATTGTAAACTTAAATTAGCGAGAATTCCATATTCCGTGTGGAAGCCACTCTCTCGAGTTAGTGGTTAATAAGGCAAACGCATCTAATTTCTTCAATGTGGTTCAATAAATATTGTCGTTCAATAATATTTGTTCAGTGTCTGCTTTTCGATGGACAAGCAAATTATTTTTTAAGCAAGAGAACTGATAGGTAAAATTAATGTTGATTTAAGGCTAATTTTGAATCCAATGGATGATACTAAAGAAGATTGAACCATAAGATGTATTTATTTTTTAATTTTAAGATTGAACATTCTCCAGATTTTAGACTTGATTAACTTAGTTACACAGTAACTATTTTAAATTCTTATATAACACAAAGTGATGAATTTCATTGCGAAGGCTCTCTGGGCCCGTCCTGATATGCCGCCTTTCTTGCAACGTCTAATTATAATAATTAATAATTTTGCATATTAATATTTGTACATTAATATAATTTTCTGCCCTTAAAATATTACCGCCATAGGCTCTGGCATCAAGGACCTAGGCCTAAATCCGTCACTGATAATACATACGATTTAAAAACCACGTCTACACAAAAGCTATTAAAATACAGCAAGAATTCGGAATGTATTTTAACTGATGATTATTCTGCTGACATAAATGAGGTAGAAGAAATAAAGGAAATTTCTGCGCTTTTGAAAAAGAATAATAGCTTAAGTACTACAATTAGTAGCCGCGTTAAATTTTCCCCCAAACCTTAGTGTTGTCTTATGAACATTTCTGACTATACCAATAACTATAGCAAGCGAGGAATGAAGTTCCTCTAAATTAAAATGACATTCGAACTTATACCAAAATCGTTTTAATGGTTTGGCCATTTTAGTGATTGTCCAATCACTTAATAACTGAGAGCGGTAATAAAAACTTTCGCAGAACTAAAAGTGAGTTTCTTGGGCTTTTACCGTAGTTAATGTGAGTGGATAATGTTGAACGATTTATCCGATCAAAACGGCAGTTGATTGTTACCGTCCTCAACAAGAGGAGGAATCCTGCATGCAAGGAAACTCAAAGTATTTCATAAAATGTAACAAATCAGTTTAATAAATACAGCATATCATCTATAATAGGAAATGCAACACATCACTAAGCAATACTAACAAGTTAAATATAACAAATTAAATTCTTAAATTCTCAATTTATAATATTCTTTTTAATTAAGTTAAATAATGCACTACTATGATTACAAAAAGAATTTCCATTTAAACAATTACAAAAATATTAGGGTGATTTATTCTTTATCGGCCTTTGCACTTTTACGAACTTTAATTGTCAAATTAATAAAGTCTTACAAAATATTTATTTTATATTTAGCTGGATACTAAGTGATATTTCGTATGTCCCCAATTTTCCTTTTATATTTATTTGTATTTATCATATGTATCACTTGAACTTGAATGTATTAATTACACTTAAATTTACCTAAGCAGTTCTCTCTCAGCCATAGTTAATACGATACTAAAGAAATAAACAAAACAACCGTTAATTTTGAAGTCATCAATCTATATTGATCACCTCTCTGTTATACAAGCGACGACGTTAAAAAAGCGAGTCAAAACTAATCATATTTTAATTTTTTTAAGACTGGCAACTTGAAGAAAATAAGTCCATTATTTATTTTCTTCTTTCAACTGACGAATTATTTCGTTGTCTATAATATATAGCCGATGTACACAGCTTTTTTCCTTTTCTAAGTTGATATATAGATCTAGGTACCTCTAAAGAAGCTAATAAAAACAAAACTTTTTTTTTTTTTAAATAGGAGTTTATTAACAATTAAAATAGGAATTTATTAACAATTTATTATTTAATTAAAAAAATGTTTCGAATATCCCTCCCCATACATATAAAGTGGGAGCAAAAATTCAGGTTCCATTTGCCATTTTACATTTTTAAAACCCGTTCGCAAAATATGAAGCTTCAAATTTAGGACATGATATGTGGCTTCAAAGTGACGTGTAATTTGCCTAACAACCCCAAGGTTCAATTTTCCAAATGCGGGTTTGAAAAATTACATTTAATCAAACTTTAAATGACATTATTTCTGTTAAAATTTTCATTAATTAAATAAATAATTTTTATCAATTTTCAACTAGCGGCTTGGGCAAAAACTGGATTAGAAAGAAATAAACTTTATTCCTTCTATTGATAACTAAATGTAACATGGCAACATTTTAAATATTTATCTCGATTATTCAAAAAACGGACCACATCCTTTTAATATATTTTTGACTGAGATGTTGAGTGTTTTATCTCCGATTAAATCGTTATTTATTGATAGTCTGTTTATTTTCTAGCAATTGTAAACTAACTACTATTCTCACAAACAATTTCAGAAAAAGTAATGTTTATTTAGAATTATCCTATTCTAAACAGCAAAACGTCGATTAATTATTATTTTTCATTATTTCGCACTATAAACTATTTCTAGATGCTATAATTATATAGCCTATAAAATAATTTCACTTACTTTAATAATAGAGCGATTAAATTTAAACAAATGACAATACAGTTGTTTTAAATACTTTATGGAAATTTGAACGTTCAAAGAAATGTATAAATAATTATAATATTGAAAGAATAAAGTCATAAAGGTAAGAAAAATTGTAATTAAATACTCAGTAAAAATTGTAAAAAATATTTATAATGTATCAATAATCATTCAAAGAATAACAATTAGGTACTCTATATTTAATTAGTTTAATAGACAAAAAGAACGTGTCAAAGGTTATGAAACCAAAGTCCATAGTTTTCGCTTAACCGATACGTTACAAATAAACGCAGAACAAATTTTCTAAATTAAGCACAAACTAAACGGCGATTCTAGTTAATAAATCAGTTCTCTCCGCCCACTAACCAACAAGCGGCAAGCCGCAACATTGTATATACTGTCCCAAATTATGTTTATTCCGAAATAAACACGTTAAAAATACGCCGCCACACAAGTGTCAGCGACGGGTCTTTCACAAAATGCGAAGATAACTGAAAACATAAATGAAAAACGCTTCCGATAATTCTTCACTCGGTCCTACTTACCGAAATAGATCGGATAAATTTCTTGTTATTCTTAATAAAGCCGAACTAATTTATTTGACACTATGACTGATCCGGCTGACACAATTTTACCACGCTTCGTAAAAAAATTAACGCGCCTAGTTAAATGTTAAATTATAATGACACATTTTTCCAGAAAATATTGCTTATTATGTTTCTCATTTTTCTTTAATATTCATTATATAAAGAAATTTCTTTAAAACAATCACATCACAAAAGGATGAAACTGTATGTTTCAGCGTCACTGCCAATATAATTTAAAAATGTTTTATTAAATTTTCCATTATCATTAAAGATATTCACTATAAAAAACAACGAACCCATTAATTACAATTAATTAAATTAAATTACTATATAATTAATTGCTTACCGTGATACTGGCTATTTTGTTAACAGATTATAAAGAACGGGAATTTGCGAGTTGAACGCCAGTTGAATCAACTGACGTAAGACGTTCGCGCCAAAACGGTCCGAATGGCGCGCGTTTACGGGACACACTGAACGGGCAGCCGATCCTTTTCCGCCATTTATGGAGAGTTGACGCATTCTGCTGGACATATAACAAGTCTGGTGACATAATGCACTCGATAACGGTTACGGTGAGAAATCAGCTGCTGAACTTTTTTCTCGTCTCCTTTAAAGTAATACCCGCCGACATAGTTTTATATTTGCGAACTAACTTTCAAGTTGTAAAATTTCACGACCGAATGGTTTGCACCAGGAAAATTTTATTAAGGCGCATATAATTCAAAAAAAAAAGTTTATATTAATAATTTACGTACATATTTTTTGAACTTGAAATAAATTTATTAAGCATGCTGTTTTTGTTATATCACGTTACTTCCGACTACGAAATTCATTAATAAAAAATTCAAATATAACTTTTTTTCAAAATAAATTAACAAACGATATTTAAGAAAAGTCCTCTCGTATTAGTTATGTTAACAAGACGAAGTTGGCATAATCATTATGCATATACGTAGATGTATAATTTATCAATGGAAAGGAACAGAAGCACAATTAATTTTATATCCATTAATTCGTATTATTATGATTCAAATGAAAGTTTGTATGGTAAAATTAATTAAAATTAAATGTTTATCTTCTATACTAGATTAATTTTAAAATTTCACAATGCAGAACAGTTTTTTGATGATGAAAAATTTAATCACCAGACATGTTTAAATACTCATATGGACCATGCAAGAAAAATAGAGTTTCTTGAAAACAACAGTATTTATTGATACAACAGGAAGTAGGGCCGAGTGAAAATTATCGGGCAATATAATAAATTCATTGAATAAGAAGAGGTTATGTTATGAGTAAATATGAGACTCAATTCTTTAAAAGGTAAACACAATTGTTTTTAAGAATTATTAAAATACTGTTATACAACACACTACACCACATAATTACATTACAATATGTACACTACGGGGACTACACATGAAAAATGATAATTGTGTGACCAAAAATTTATAAGTTTATCACTAAAGGGCACTTATAACAATTTGCATAATCTCTATACCAATGGCTACAGAAACTAGTCAAAGTTAAATTTTCTTTTACTTACGCAGACCAAAGTTTGCAATTCATTTTTATTGTGAAATAAAAATATAAAATATAAGTGAAACTTAGGCACCCTAGTCATGGAAATCAAGAACAGGTAAAAAGCTAAATAGACAATTTTAATCAAATAAAAATTGTATCAAATTAACCAAAACTATTAAATAAAATTATTTTGGGATGAGATTGTACATGAGATATCTTTGGATTGTTTTGAGTAGAAGCCAAAAGCACTTTTTTAGAATTTCCGTCTGGCTGTTTGTTAAAGCAACACGCGAAGACTGCTGGACTGCTTTTTTTTGGAACTTTAATTGGAATAATACTTGGGAGTCAAATTAAAATCTAGGTTCCTTATGTCCCAATGGAATATTCCCTAAGAAACTTTGTCGGTCTGCGTTTTTTTTGTGTTTGTCTATTAGAATATCACACAAAACAACTACACCAATTTAGACTGATCTGGATTTTCTTTGTGTTGACTGCGTTTTTTCTCAATTGAAGATTTATTAACAACTTAGTTTAATTATTTTTTAGGTTCAGTACACCAAACTGAAAAACGAAAATTTTATAACATAATTCATATGTGTGTTAATCTGTCTGTCGCAGAAACCATTCAACATTTAAACTTGAAATTTGGCATAGTAATACATCTTATTAACACACAAATTTTGCTATAACTAACTTTTTAAAACATTCATTTAAAAATTAAAGAGAGGTAAATAAAATCTTTATTTTTTTTTAATTTCATGTATTATATGGTGTATCATTTGAAAAGGCTTATTATGAGGAAAATAAAAATATATTATTACTATGAAGAATACATGTCTCCTTATTTCTGAAACTACTAAACTTAAAATCATAAGAAAAATAGCATTGGTCAAATCTGGTCTTTACATTTAACACAAATTAAGTCATAATACATGAACAAACTGTTCATGTTATTATATTTTCAATGCCGGAAATTTGTTTATAAAATAAAATAAGAACCATTGTACTTTCTGGTGAAGACACAAACAAAATAATAACCTAGTTAATAAAGTCGAAACGGACGCAGTAGCAACTATGCTGCAAT
Source organism: Druceiella hillmani (assembly GCA_039881145.1). Taxonomy (NCBI): domain Eukaryota; kingdom Metazoa; phylum Arthropoda; class Insecta; order Lepidoptera; family Hepialidae; genus Druceiella; species Druceiella hillmani. The sequence goes on along the minus strand of JAYKKI010000004.1, from coordinate 61,463,684 downwards.
TCTTAGCATAGAACTACGCCTCTACTGCATCCCTTTTAACCCTATTTAATTGAAGTACAACGTTGGTACAGTAACATTCAGGATGCTCGATATTACCTGGTGATTAAAATATCATTTATTTGGTGATTTTCAAAATATTTGGGATTAAAAATATTCAGATGTGTATTTTAAAAATTAAAACTTAAGAAATGGACTTTTTACACTATAATATCAGCGCAATTTATACGCTATAAAAATTGTACGTAAAATTAAAATTTCACAAACCATGTTTTTTAATTGTAAAAGGTATTTAAAAATCAAAAAGTTTAAAGAATATGGAAACAAGATAATGCGCAAGAAGATCCACACAAAATAGAGACCAAAGAACAGTTGCTGACCATAAAAAAAGGGAATTTTTCCACAAAAAAAATCAATAATCATTCATTGTGACATTAACCAATTGTCAGAAAAATCAATCAAAATTACAATCCGTAGGGTGTCCTCACGTGTACATACATATATATGTAACACATACAGAAGAACACAGGTTAAAAAGTTATCATGTTTTAGAGGAAGATCTTCCTAAAGCTATCATCACCAAAAAGTTTGTAAAGTTACCAAAATTATTTAATTACCTCTGTTGTCAAAACGAGTTTTGACAACAGAGGTAATGAAATAATTTTGGCAAATAAATAAATTTGGTAATTAAATTTCCAGGCGCGCTAGTTGATTATAAAGCATTCATATGCGGGATGTACATACATCCTATATATGCAAGAGTGCAAATACAAACATGTTGAACTTTATGTTTCAATATATACCAAAACATGAACAATAAAGCTTTTACTGAAATAACAAATTTTTATAAATTTTTTTTCAAAAATTGAAAATGAAATAAATCTTCATCTCACGTTATAATCAAACTCATGATATTTACATACATCAGTAAATTTTTCTCACTTGACATGTGTGGAATTGTTTTGAGGAGAGGAGAGTGTTAACTCCAGCTACAGCCAGAGATGTAGATGACGCCGGGTTAATGAAGTTTATCAAATTAGGAACAGTTGGCATTAACTTCCTTCAAATCTTTTACCTTTTCACAATAGACATAGAACAGAGTGCAAAAAACGTCAGATAGATTGTATTAATTTTTTGGGACTCTGTTTGCTCTTTCTATAGAAGAATACAACAAACAATACTGTAAATTTAATGAATTTTCGAAATTTAACTAAACTTTGTAATATTATACAACATTCACTAGTTAAATAGTGGACAGTTCAAAATAGTATAATTATAAATTCTATACAAACTAACATTTTTTATAGCTCTGTGTGTTACTTTCGGAGATATATTCAATCAAAATGAAACATTATTTTTTTTTAAACCTACCAGCGCTTAATTTTTTGAGATCAATGTCCATATTTCTGAGGAATATGTCTGTACGAATCTTATTAAGATTTTGTAAAGTAAGAACTTTGTTTTATATGTTAAAAAATTTGATTTTGAATATTTTCCCCCCGAGTCCATAAAGACATGCTGCGGAAATTCTTTGTTGTATGATGTAAAGATGTACTATCAGTAAATAGTGCCACTTCAGTCCATATTAGTGCATCATGAGTAAATTGCAATACACCTATTTTTATTAAAGATATTAAAAATTGTCATAAGTAACTAACATGAAAATACATCAAATTCTTTATTACGATACAATCTTATTTCGATAAACATAAGAAACGTGGCAATATTGCATAAATACCCTTCTTAGCAATCGATGGTGAATTTGTCTTATCTAATTATCTCTTTCCAAAAGTTTTACAAAAGAAGGTTAAAAAAAAAAAGGATAACAAAATTCAATATCACGGTCAAGGTAAAAAATGCTTTTATAGATTTTTAAAATAAACATTGGAATAACTATTAATTCAATATTTTTTCATTTGTTATTTAGATAAATTTTGCTCTTAGAAATAACAATATTTTAATTTTATTTCTTATTTTAATATGGCAACCCTCACAAATGTATTTATGTAAATATGACAACCCCCATCACCAATCAGAAAGTTTAAATCTTTTTGAAGAGATACTTATTGTTTTCAAAATGAGAGTTTGTATCTTATTGTAATGTGCTGCAGTGATTTTTGTTCAATAATATTTGTAATATGTTTTCGAGTGAGTGGAATTAGTGAATGTTATGTTTTAGTACAAGCGAATATTTGGACATGATTTTAATGTATGCCGAATGCAATAATAATACTTGCGAAGCTCTGAGGTTATGTTAGCGGTACCCAAATCGACCCTAGGTAAGTACATACATTCTGAAACAAAATAATTTTAATTTTAATTATTGTGTACGTGTGTACAAACTAATTTTGTTATGAAATAAGTAGTTAGAAAATGACTAAATTATAAAAAGAAATAAATGAATAGAATTAAGCGGACATCTTTTCACTTTTTTCATTATGATATTTGACAATTGACATATGTTGCACGTTGCCAAACTGGCCATGGCACATGGTTGCACAGGTGCTATTTCCATATAATTATAATTTCATACAAAATTTTAACTTTAATTTTTTTATAAACAAGGCGACTAATTTAAAAAAAATAACATATTGCCGGATTACACATGATTAATTGCATAAGTGGTTAAAGTGGCGCTATTTAGTCATGATACTTAACTTTATATATAGGTTCATTTTTCTTGCTTCATCCTCTAAAGCCAAAAAGTTGAGTATTAAACCTACTATCAATAAATCTAATTAAAACTGAAACTCAAAATTTTAAAAGTACATAACTTTATTAACACTAAACAAAACAATACAAATGTGAGGTGGTTATTAGTGTTGTATTTCATCTATAACAAGAACATCTAGCTCGTGTATATAACTAATCCTTTTCTGGAAAATCTATCTATACATACATACAATACATATAATATGGCTTCCAAAAATTGTATATAATACAATATTTTTATCAAATCAATTTCAATAGTTGGACGGAACAAGTTTGTTATAAATAGTGGTCATTATATTAAATTAACTATGCTATATATTTCTCTAATTCGTTTCATTATTCTACCTTCATTCCAAATTACCTTTTAAATTACTCGTGTCGCAAAATAAATGCAAATAGGAGCAACAACCTGTTGATAAATTTCCAATGTGTTTTTATCAAGAACAACTGAAAAGGGAGACTGATAAATAATGCACAACGGTACACTCAACAACAGTAAACAGTACATAGCAATCACTCAAATACGACTCGACTGCTCAAAAAATAGTCGCATTACACATCAGATGTAAAATTAAAAAATCTAAACGCAGTCGTTATCTTTTGACAGAAACTAAATACTTACTGAATAAGAACCTTTATAAAAAAATAACTTGTATATCTATGAATAGATCATTTCACTGTATACATTATATATCAGTCCACCCTTCTAAATACATATTCGTCTGAATATGTTTTGCAAATTGAATCATTTTTTTTATATTTATTAATAAAACATAAATTATGTTTAACCAATTGCAGACATGTTTTTAAAACATTTTTTTAGAAGCAGACATGTTTTAAAGTATCTAGATTCAACTCTCAGCCAGTTCTTGATTTTGATCTAATTTTAAGGTTATCAAATTATTTAACAAAATCATATTTTCACATCTCTTAAAACAAACATCACCAATGTATCCATTCACAAAGAAATCGTAAAAATCAAAATAAATAAGCAGTCAAGTTGGCGCTCAAATTCAAAATTGAAATTAATTGCTGGCTATTGATAGTTTACAGTAAATATACACCCGAGCATGCATCTCCCTGGAGTTTTTAATTTTTCTTGCATCGCTTAGGTTTGGAAGGGTGTGACAACGATTTTTAATGCTCATTTTTTAAATTTTGGTATAAATTAATATTATGACTATAATAAAAAGTTATAGTAAATTAATATTATAGTATAAAGGAAAATATTTTTAGATTTTCTGTTTTTAAAAACTTTCATCTGATACCCCAGTATACCTGCAAGTGTTAGTAAAAAAATCAGTACTTCTTGTATTCTCCCCTATGTACACTCTCCTCCTTCCAAGTTGGCTCTAAAACTGGAAATTAAAATTTTGTACTTTGTCTATATTTTTCATAACTAAATAAAACTAGGTCAAAGACTTATCTCTTATAGATGGACTGGCAGATAGACACCAAATTGATTCCACAAGTGTTAACCCAATTTTATAAGGGAACATTATAAATTCAACTAGCCATTTTTTTTATATTTTACTACAGTAATTTAAATCTATTGTCAACTATTTGTGCGCCCTATAAATCAGCTTTCAAAAAGCAAATAACAATAGAAATTATCCATATATAACAGATTTCACCAATAATTTTTAATCATTACTAACGTGGAACTGTCACCGAACGGACACGTCGTCATACAGAGAGATTCAAGAAAAACATTCAGAAAAACATTTGAAGTAAACATTTTCCAAAGCTGCCTGCCTAAACTTTTAATTTATCTATTCTCTTCCCTCCTTAGGAACTTCTAGGAACTTTAAAAGAAATGTACTTATAATAAACAATTCTACCACTAATAAAAAGAATAATATATAATAAAAACAAAAAAAAGAACTTTCAGCAGAATCAAATTATATTAATCTATGGTAAAGATTATCACGATGGTAACTGATGGCAGTGCAATGGAGGCAGTCTTCTGGCAAAAAATTATTTGTACAATGCTGGACCAAGGATAGATGTGGACCAAGGATAGATGTGATAGTCAGAATCACTGCTATTTTTCAATGCATTTATATATTTTTCATTGTTTTAAAAAGAATTAATAATCAATAATATAGACACGATTCAACTCAATCAACAAGACTGTAATGATAACCTACATTGCCAAGAAATGTAATTATTGCACATGGTGAGAAAACACAAGTTGTCTGTCAAAAATATATTAGTATTAATTTAATACTCTCAATGTGGGACATCTACATTTACGTGTGCTTTGGGGTATAATTGTATTTTAATATAAGTGAATTTTTAAATATTTAAAAAAAAATTTCAAGAAATATTCATGAAAATACAATATATTTGGCAATTAGAAAGATCACCATGATATATTTACTGACAAATGGCTGTCAAATATCAAATGTCAAGGTATCTTGCGATGTTTCCACATCTTCTTGTTTTTTTTATGTTTATTATTTAATAATTTGCATTCTTATTTGTATATTAAGTGTTAGTAACACAAAAAAACCAATTAAGCCAAAAAACTATTCATACCAAAAACAATTTACAAGGAAAAAGTTTTGTACATCTATTTTTTTTGTAAAGTAGACCACGATCAGAATTTCTAAATATCCAAGACGGTTTAATACAAACTTTCCTTCACTTTTAATAAAGGAAAACATTGAAAAATTTACTTTCGTGCATTTAACTTAAAGTGCACCCATTGCCCCTGTTGTCCCGCATTGGAGTATTCAATTATCTAGAATTATGAAAGAAAAATATTTTAATGACATAAAAAGCAATACAAATAAAAAGGAATATGCATAATTTTTTTTCAATTTAATAATTAAAAAAAAACACTTATCTACGCTTGATTTAACCTCTGACTAGAAACAAATGCAATATCTCAACCACATTGACGAAAATCTCTATTTCCCTTTCAATCAATATCAATTCGTTGTCATTTTGAATTAATCATTCCTTATTGTCATAAACCAAAATGGCAATCCACAATCACTTTTAAAATTCCTCCTGAATCAGATAGATGTCTATCACTTGGGCTACATACAAAACTATTTTTAATCTGCACATTAACAATTTTCCGAGTTCTACCATTCACTAATAGACAATTACCCATCCTTCTATAATCTAGAACAAATTTCATCCATATTTTTTAAAGTTAATTAATTGACTTGCATAAGTACAAGAATGAATTGTTATGTGTGCCCCTGCTACCTCCTTGAAAATGGAAACTTTGAACAGTCTACCTATTTGAAACCTTATATAAGCAGACTATAATTTCAATTACTATAATTTTAATATATTCTAATATTTGAGGCCCCTAAGCCTTTAATCTCGATACAAGACTAGAATTAAATAAAAATAAATATAAAACTGCAATAACTATATAAGTGTAACTAGTCTATAATATAATTGTATTGTGCCAAAAAGCATTCTATCATAGTCATTTTTAACAAAATATAGTACGACCAACACGTCTAGATATTCCATATATTTGTATACAAATGCCTTTATAATGATGAATACTGGTTATAATAGTGCTATGTCACGTTTGTAAATTGAGAAGTAGAGTTCTCTTAGTAAAATATAGTATTTTTACTTCATTATAACATTAATTAATTTATATCGTACAGGAGACTTTCGATGCATCCATTTATTGACTATTTCTAGTACTTAGACTTAAAATTTAAGTCAGTATTTCAAAGCATAAGAAATATTATCTTGAGTTTCTTCATTTTCAAAATTGATCATTTCAATTTGAGAGCCAAACAAATGCTTGTTGTTTTTTGTTTGTGTATTCTCTAAACTCCTAATGGAACTGTAAAGAAAGTACTATGAACATTTCAAAACTAGAAAGTACTATATTGCCATACCATTTTTTTTGTATTAAATTTTCTATATATCTTTATAACAATACTTTCAGAGATGAGAAGAAAATTTTTTTATTTTCTGTTGGAAACTTTTCAGTTATCAACTATCTCTAAAATTGATCATAATATTTTTACTCTCCGACACTCTGTATTTTATTAATGTTAGACTGATCGAGTTAGTGTGAAGAATGAGAACTTACTTCACAAATTAATATGATTCTTTTTTTATGCAAAACAAAGATCTATCAGTTGTTACTATCTTTTAAAACTTTAATTGTAATTTGATTAACTACTTTGGAATAAAAAAATTTTAAATTTAACTGAAAGATTAATTTCAAATATTTGTTTATTTTTCGTCATTAGTGGTAAAGGTGAGCTTCAAAATGATAACTCAATCATTGATTTTGATGAAGTATTAAATGAATTATGGCGTACCAACAAAAAAACACTTTTGAGAAATAATATACATACGTAATACCACAAAAACTCGCTTAGAATGTTTAAGATGCTATAACAAACACTAATATTCAATATAAAAAGCAGTAGACATATTGGTCGCACTATATCCAAATTTTCTGTATTAATATATTGTTATAGGATATTGAAAATATATTGTCAGGGTGGTAGAAATCTGCACATCATTCAAATATTTTACCTCTATGTTAAATTCTGCCCGACACGTCATACAATGTAGCTGTTTTTATATTTATTGTATATTACAACATTACCAAGCGTATCTCAATCTGTATTTTTACTTCATCAAAACATTATTTAATCAATCGAATGGATGAACTGTGAAAATTATTAAGAGATTATTTTACAAATGTAGATTTCATTTCAACTGTCAGTTAAAAGTATAGACAATAATAACTAAATGCTTAGAACCTACCATAGACAATTTATACATCCAGTATCAGGTATATTATACATACATATTATTATGTATATGTATTATATATTTATACATAACAATAGACTTCCGCTACCCTGACATTATATTCAGACAACAACTTAAAATTTATCTACTTAACCTAATATTTGGCATATCATAAGGTCCTCCTTGGAGCAAAATGTCTTTTGTTTACATTGACATATGTTATAATAAACTTTTAAGTCTGATTGCCATTTCACAATTTAAAAAAAGTAACTCATTTCATTCAACAAATGAAATAAAAAACATTGCACTCGTCCAAACGATTACTTCAAAAGCATAATTTTTTTAACAGTCTTTGCTATGGCTATACTCCTTAGACCAAATTGTAGTAACAATTTTATTTAATTAAATCTAATTAAATCTCTGAAATAAAAAAACTTTTGACTAGAATAATTTCTGAATAAATAATTGCAATATCAAATAATTTTCATTAATTAATTGCCAATGCGTCACTTACAATAGAAACGAAAGTGCGTTGCACAAATTGCGATCTCTCACTAAAATGCAACCTGCATGTGTATATGCAAGTTTATAATATATTTCATTTATACTTTTAAGTAAATGCGAGTCTTTTAAATAAAAAAAAAGCTACAAAAAATTAACCTCAAATTTTAAGACGTTAACGCACTCATAAAAAAAACTACATTCTCTTCAACAGAACAGTGTAAAATTTCACTGCTGCTTGTAGGTGAACTGAATTTTTTTACAGAATAAAAATCTGATAAACCTATACAAAGATTACGCAATAAGTTTTGTCATGCAAGTACAAATTAAAGGTAAGCATCATTGATAACCTTGCTTGTACTATTCAGCCATTATTAATTGTCAAATTTCCAAATTTCCACTATAACTTATTAAGTAAATGAGACCATTGCAGAATTAACAATTGCAACCATAATTTTAGTTTAACTAAATTAAAATATTTTAATGAGATAAAAAACTTTTCCAATTTCTGAAGCACTGAAATAAGGAATTTATGTGGAGAAGAATTTTATAGAACGACATGAAATACATTTAATTAGTTAGGGAAAATCTTGAATATACCTGTTGATACACAGTATTAAAAGATTTCAGAGCATTTATCTGTAAAAAAAGTTGCATATTGTGAGCCTGATATGCTGAATAAGCAACAACACCATCACGTTAAGTGATAAAACCTTGTAATCAATTATCACTTAAGATCATTTGAGGGTTACCGAACTTTCTTTCAATTGAAATTACATGACTTCCAGAATTTCCAAGCAAAAAATCACAATTTTTTAGTTAGTTTAACAATTATTAGTGATGAAACTTAATATCGCAGCTCATCAATGCCAGTTTCAGGGAAATAGCTCTATCATAAACTTCTTCACAACAATTTATATAAAAGTATTGCTTACTGAATATTAATAGGACATCCTTGCTACAGCCCTGGTCTCATGCTGTCCTACTTAAATTTAATTTCTTATGTGAAAATATACTTGAAATGTAGTTAATTTTTAATTAAAGTGCAATTGACAACAGTGTTCTGAGAACTTTAATTTTCATTCCTGAAAAAACCTAGTGTGATTGGATCGTGACTGTTTTCAGCACATAATTAAATGTTTAAATTAATTACGCGCTGAAAAACAGCGCGTAATTAATGTGTAAAAAACACTGTTATAAAAAAATATATAATGGTATATGATTCAATGACAAAACTTATTGAACAGCTTTGTATAATGTTATAAACCAAATTACCTTACATCATCTGAATAAAAAAAAATACAGACTGCACCCTCAACCTCCAAATATCTAAATGACTTGTGCTCTAACACTAATCCACTCTATCTTTCCTATATACTTCATATGCATCACCAAGACATTACGTCCTTGAAACTGAAGATAAACTAAATAATAAGTGACAACAACAAGTGACTACCCTCATTGCCACATTCAGCCTACAACTCATCCATCAACTGCCTCATAATTCCTTGCACATGCTCTTCCATGTTCTGAAAGTCTCGCAAAGTTTCCTCAATCATATCCAACAGTATGTCGGGCCAATCAGTTTCCAGCTGCTGCAAACGCTGCACTGCCCCGCATGCCAACTCCACCATATGTGAGAGATGTGAGCGGCCTTTCACGCGCCAGCTCATGTCTTCCTGGAAAGGTAGCATATAGATGATTTATTATTAAATCTACAATTAATAAATTACACTGTTGCCAAAATAGTAAAATAAAATATTTTTTATATCTTTAACCAATTATTTTAATAGCAAAAATGATTGGTTTGTCATCTAAATTTGTAGCGTGGTAATTATTTATCCACAACCACATCAAAACTTAACAAAGACCTCATCCATTCTTGCAGAGACTGTATAGCACCAATGTTTAAATCCCTAATATTATATTATACAACATGATGTTATCACATGCAAATGCCATAAAGTCATGCTGTAAACTTCATTTATAAAAGTGGCCCTTGAGAAAGTCATAACAAGGCCTTCTCTCATTATTCAGCATTTATGTCACTTGCCCTTAAATGACCATCTATTTTCCCCAAATCTTCATGCAACATTTAAATAATAAAAAAGTGGAATACACACGTCACTACGGATCACGGTATTCTATCGAAAGTAGGTGTACCTTGATGAAACTTTCTTTATTTTGATACATATCCTAATGTAAATCTTAGGCCTAACTAAATAATGATAATAGAAGTTGAACAAACTCATTGACAGTCGATTACTATTTTTCAATATTGTTCAAAATAACATATAACGTCATCATAAAAATTACATATAGTGCAATCATTAAAAGTACTTATAAGCATTATGGAACATGACAACCTACCTGAATAACAACTATAAGGCTTTCAAAATTATGATCTGGTACATTTACTCAATTCGGGATAAGCCATTGTAAAGATTATTGTAACGGCTGCAAGGAATACTAACATAACAAACAAAAACAAATACATACAATATGTACCATAACCATATTTTATTTATAACTTAAAGAAACTATATTATTAAAGAAATAATACCTATATATTATTAGAGACACTTTTTTGACGTGATTCTTGATTGTTTCTATTCTCTAGACTATAAAAAGTTAAATAAATCGTATCGGGTTCATTAGATCTGTTAAATAAATTGTATCGGTTTCATATGAAAACGACTATACCTTTCAAAAACGATATTCAGAAAAATTTATTGAACTAAATTAACATAAATCTAGAGCAGCAAAACCCATACAACGCGAACAGTCAAAACATGTTCACAATATGAACTGTCATTCACTGTCACACTACAGTCATCTTGTGCCGACTACTTACTTACCGAGTGACGTTATTTGTCCATTTGGTGACTTTTTTTCTATTAATAAATTCGCCTTCAGAGTTTAATCTGCAGGGTTAATATAGGGCTAGTTGTAATAAATAGAAACATGGTGCTAAGCATTTATTATAAGTAGAGATAAACTGTATATAAAAGATAGTAACTTCGAGGAAAGGTAACATCAATATCATTCGACGTAATTGTTATAAAATAGAATATTCGAAAACAAAACTTGCACTCAATACTTTTCTTTACTAAATTCTGCCAGAAACCTAATTTCTGTGATAATTTACAAAATCTACCTAATTTCTGTGGTAATTTACAAAATCTATCTAATTTCTGTGGTAATTTACAAAATCTACCTAATTTCTGTGGTAATTTACAAAATCTACCTAATTTCTGTGGTAATTTACAAAATCTACCTAATTTCTGTGGTAATTTACAAAATCTACCTAATTCTTGTGGTAATTTACAAGTAATAAAAACATTATTTTTACCATTTATTTAATGAATTTTCAACTTAAAAATAACTCTGATGTCACTTTTATGTGAAACTTAAACACTTACAAGGATATGTTTTGGAATAACAGTCATAGATTCCACCCACCTGCGACACATTGCCCCGTCTCCATTGTAATGCCTCCTTCGCCACGAGATCACGCAGTGCAGGATCAGCCCTACGGAGCCAGCAGCGAGCTGCGCCACCGGGGGAGCGGCCCAAACGTGCCAGTAATGGTTGCAGCGGCGCATCAGGCAACGCACGAACTACCACCTCACCCAGACCTGCATATGTTGCATATGCAGTAAGTACATCTTCTTCTGATACCTGTAATGCCAATATTTATTTATTTAGATGTTTAATGTTAAGTAAGGCAAATTTAATTTTATGCATTGCTAAACAAATTATGTCTTCCCATCAAAAATAAAGATTTAACCAATCTCGACACAACAGAACATCAATTTCTCGAGTACTGCTAAAGAGGCAAAGTATTTTTCTGCTAACATCATCAGATATCCAAAAAAATTAGAAACAAACCTCTTTATCATCAATAGTACGCAGGCCCCAGTGTGCGAGTCGGTAAAGGGCATACTCTTGCCAGCACTTGGCATGAATCGGATTACCCTCAGGCAGCACACGCAGCCCTTTGATGCCACGCAATTCTGCCAGCGCATGCAACTGTCCCAGCCACTGTAGCCCCGTAGCGCGCACACTCACATGTGCTATGTTTGGAAACCTACAATATTTTATATATAATGAAATAGTATGTCAATTTATCTGTTGTATATTATTACTTTCACTGAAATTAAGATACCAATACTATTATCCAACTATAGGTTATACTACAACCCACAGAGTAGCATTCAATTCAATGCAAAAGTTTTAAAGCAGACACTGCAATAAATTTTCTTACAAAATAATTATTTCTAATAAATACCGATGCAAAGACGATGGGCCAATCAATTTCATACCTTAAAGACTCACTTCATTTATATTGCTTACATATAAAACAAACAAAATATGACAAATAATTATATCCATAATAACAAAAAATATATATATTATAATAAATGAAGATTAATGGGCAATATAATACATATAACTATTGTGAATAATAATACATTATCAATAAGGACTGATTCTCTAGATTGTTAAATAAATTATACATATATATATATATATATATATATATGTATATATATATATATATATATATATATATATATATATATATAATAATAACAAATATAATAATAATAAAATATATAATAATAATAATAAATTATATATTGGTTCGTACAATAATGCCTATACTTTATAACCGCTAAAATAATATTCACAATGCTATTTAAATGACGAAAATGAGAATGGTTTCATTGCTATCTGTCAATGTCAGTATAGTTTTTTTTTTATAAAATGAATAAAATATTACAATTCTCAGCCAGTAACACTTTGGTGAAATATGAAAGTATAAGTGACAAAAGGAGAAAAACTATGTCAAGTTAGCCATGTCATTAATGTCTGTCAATTTAAACAGAAGTTAATATTACTGGCCCAATAGTTTATGTGGAGAAAAAGTTCTTGTTGAAATCAAATACCTATATTATCTCTATTATAACTTAAAAAAATTGCAGAACAATGTTGATTATTCAAATATTGACTCTCAAACAGAGCAACAATATTTACACTAAAATAATTATACTTGAAGTATGTGACTTATACATGCATACGTGGTAAAAAATATTAAAAAAAGAACTTTAAAAATATAAATTTTGATTGAATATAAGAAATAGATTTTACAAAAATTAAACACGCTCTTATTTTAATAAGTTATTTTAGTTCTTTCAAAGAGACATATTTATACATTTACAAATATTTGAGATTAGAAATAGCATTAATCCACATTTGTTGTTTGCCTACTTTCCAAGTACCAACAAGCTGGCAGTCAGAAGTCTATAGAAATAAAGACCCATGGTCTTGATTTCTAAAGTTTCTATTTGAATACCTTTTTAGACCATATTTAAGCACATATGATACCATATTTAAAGCACTATCGATAATTTTGATTGATTACAGTGTGTATACTACAAGAACCATGCAAGAAACAGAGCTTGCTTGAAAGCGATAGAAATAACAACTTTTGGTTTCGTACACTGACCTGATATTTACAAACAATATAAATACAATAATTTATAAATGGAAAATAACAAATGTCATTAACTGTAAAAAGGTTATGTTACAAGTGAATTAATCTAACTGTATCGTTTTACACTGATAGCATCTTGCACAGTGCCTATGGGGAGTTCACACTAATAAATGACAATACGCCAATCAAGTTTGTATTGAATTGATACATTACTAATGACATGTTGTACATTCCCTATATCATAAATCATTAGACAGAATACTATTTAGAATTCATAGTTGAGTTCTAACACAACCTCAAATGCTATACATATCGTAATTACAATACAACCAAGCAATCAAACATACAACACAACCATATAAAACATACATACCATAGATATAATACTTAGAAACCATAGACACAGAAGAGAACAAGAAAAAATGTTCAGATTTAGCAATAGATTTTGTGACAATATTTAGTTTTCTGTACCTAAGAGAAAACGGAACTCACAGGATTCCAGGTTGGTACCTGTCGGTCTAATTGTCTATCATAACCATCTAAAATATAAACTGTATAAACTTAGGAAGCTGACATTTTTCTTAATTTTAGAAATTATAACTTTTTGTTTTTAAAATTGCTTAAACAATATCCCCTTGAAAGACCAAAAAAAATGTTTAATCCTAGCAATATATAACTTGTTAAAATGACTTATTAATGTAGAAAACATTTAGATGTAATAAAATAAAAACAAATCTATTTATTTAAAAAAAAAAAATTCTTGGCCCGCCCTTTATCTCTTAAAACGTTAATGGAAAAAAATTGTCGCAAGTATATAACAACATATGACGCCAACATCGAAGGAGTACTAAAGGTGTTTTAAAATTTACCATACATTTTTATAATTGAAATTGCAAATAAAGGATTTATTATAAAGTAAAAATAACGATTGGTATAAATTTCTAATATAACATAACTAAATATACCTGTTTTTTATTTTCATTTAAGAGCAAAGCAACACAAATGCGGACTTACTACATTTCTCTAAAAATCTATGAAACATCAGTAGTAAGTCACAAAATCATAGACCAGCTTCTGTTATCAATTTGTATACGATTTGTATACGTCCCAAAAATATTTGCTGCTATCTGTATTCTATGGTTAACTGTCAAATTCTTACTACGCACAAGAGTTACATTTAATTGTTTTAAAATATTTTTAAAGCGACTTTCGTTTTATCAATTCGAAATATTGTCGCTGTGTTAATATATTCTTGTTCTAAAGGTTCATTTTATAACTGATCCTTCTTCAGAAATACTCCAAATCCGATAAATTAATTATCTAAGTTTTCCATACAACTTTCGATGCAACTCAACGTAATTAATAAGTTGTTAATAAAAATTAATTTAAAAAATTGGAGGGATAACATAATTTTTAATTAAAGATAGCGTTGACAATGTCTAAATTTGATAGGAAAGCCAGGAACTGTCATCTTCATACATTGCCTCTATCGGCAGATAATGGTGACAGTCAAGTCTGTAGGTAATAGTGAAGACAGAAATTTCTACCAGTCATTATTGGGATGAAAAAAACATAACAGCAAGCAAAAACTATTTGTAGATATAGTAAATGTAAACAAACTATGTCCCATTTCGAAATTATCTATGTGTTAGAAAAAGATAGACAACTATTGTTTAACGTTGTTAAATATTTTTATATATATATATATATATTTTTATATATATTTTATATATATTTTTATATATAATATTATATATTAATGTTGTTAAATATTGACAACTGTTGTTAAATATTTTTTAATTTGCCATTTAGATAAATTATTATTTGCTTCTTAACAATAAATAATTTTAATTGGTCTTTCATATGAAATCGTTACGGATTAATTATTATCTAATATGGTAACCCTCACACATTTCTTCGACCAATAAGAAAGCTGAATATTTTTTAAAGTTTAGTTTTACCATGACAGTTGACTTGTTTAATGCACATCGCTGATTTTTGTTAAATAATTTGTTACTTGTGATGTCAAGTGAGTAAAATTACGAATATGTAATTTTTAGTGCTGGTGAATATATGGACATGGTATTAATATATACCGAATACCATTATAATACTGACGCAGCCTTCAGAATATACGCCGAACACTATCCGAACCGGCGACAACCCAAATTATTATCAATGTAATTATGAAATTATGGGAGAATACGCCCATCATTCCATTGAGAATATCGGTAAATATGGGAGAATTACGCTGAATAGGCCGTACAAATGTGTAGTGAAAATCCTCGTTGAATCGAAAACTTATTTGGTCTGATGAAAGTTTATTTACAAGAAACTTGGTGTGGTTTCGATGAATTTGTCACCATTTAGGTAAGTTTAAATACATTTTAAAATGAAATAATTTTATTTACGATGTATGTGTGTTCCATTTTTTATTGAAACAGATAAATAACATTTCATTTTGACACTCGAGGGTTTACAATAGGCGTGCCAAGTTGCCAAACTGACATTTAGCATAATCGTTACGGGGTATTAATTTAAATATAATTATGATTTCATAAAAAATTTAAACTTTAATTATTTTATAAACTAGGCGCCTAATTTAAAAAAATAACATTTTGTCAGATTAAACATGATTAATGGGACAAGTGGTTGAAGTAGCGAATTTTCCTTCATCTACATACTTTAATTTGAGTTTCATTTTGTTATTTCATAATAAGTCAATATATAATATTTTAAACATCTCGGTTTGTAACAATTGCAAGATAACAGTCACTAAACAAAACTCTGTTTGACGAGAGTTAATTTTACATTTAACTCACTTGCTCTTAAGCTTGGGCAACGAGGCAGCAACGGCATTGAATGTGACGTAGTGGAAGGAGGCGTGCGTGACAGAGTTGGCTGCATCCCAGTCACGCTCCAAGTGCCGGACCGCACCACCACCCCACACTGCTATTTCACATCCGCTCACCTCCACCAGATAGTCCACACCTGCACAGGTATTATGCCGTCATACCAAGTATTATGTTATTTTCTAGCAAGCAATGCATCAAGAAGAGTGAGATAACCAGTGCTTACAGATGAAAATGGTTCTTGAAGTTACCAAACTCATGACATGGAAAATGTTCGAAGAACCATATTTTTATAAGGAAATATATATATTTGTATATGAAATGTGTGTAACCGTATACAAAAACTCTGATTTACAGAACTTATAACATTACAAAAAATAAAAACATTTTTCTCAAAAATACTTTTTTGATAGTGTCGACAAGAAAACTCTAAGTGCTTTTATGACTTTTTATGTTAATTCTTCGAAATCATTTTTTCTATAGTCTAATGAATCCACTTTTTAAAACAATCTATTTTACAATTGGGTATTTGACTAATTTTTTTTAATTTCATTAATCATAATTAGGTACAAGCTGATGAAGAGTGAAAAAATTTTTTAATAATCTTAAAAATTGACCGGTATATAAAAGTTTCAATTTAACCTTTAGAAAAGGACGGCTATACTGTGTTGTGAGGTCATTTTTAATATTGCACATTATATTCCACAAGAGGAAAAGAGACAGGGATATACCCGACTCTATCCGTATCTTCAAATTTAGAAGCCTAGAACTGGCTTATTTTTCAATCAATTTTCGAATTTTTTTCAGTCTTGAAAAAAAGTGTTCTTAAATAACTTCTATTTCACAATATTGTATGAAAAATATCAAAATTTAGAATGAATCAACTACCAAATTTTTATAAATAAGCAAAATTTTTCATGAAAGCTGCATACTTATTTTTAAAATGACAAATTTTGTTTCAACTTTCAAGTACCCTCGTCGAATTTTTCAGATCTATGCACCTTTACATATATCATTATAGCGTAGTGAGACACCGTTTTCTTTCCGACATTATAAACGTTAAGTTTATAATATCAATAATGTAAAAAAATTTTTTTTCTTGTATCTATAAGCCCAATAAATTATATATTGGTTAAATTTATCAAGTGATAATTTTTTTGGGATCCTTTTGGAAATGTAAGAAAATAGTCTAACATTTTTTGATTTGAGCCTTTTTTAAGAAGTAATCTGTTTTTTAATAACAACTTTTTTTACTTCTAACTCGTAGTCTTTAAATCATAGTTACATTTAAATGTTTTGTTAAAAAAAACTTCATGACTCTTCACATATACGAAACGTAATATCTGTCTATCTGTGTTAAACTAAAATATTTTAAAACATTACACCAATTCTGATTAAGTTTTCGTCATTGTTCATCAGTACTTATTTTTTCATCACTATATATTTTTTTGAGTGCCATCAGTCGGAAATTTGTGTGTGATAGCTTTGTAAACAAGTCAGTGTTTGTTGTGTTCAGCAAATTACGCAATGTCGAATTTAATAAAGCGAAGAATTTGCCTGAAATTTTGTATTTCTATCAAAGCATCATGTGCGGAAGCATTGTTAACGGTAACCTACAGAGACTCGACAATTTCGAAAACACAAGCGTACAAGTGGTACAAAGAGTTTAAAGTGGGCCGTATTGTGGTTGGTGATTTGCCTCGTTGCAGTCATTCATCCACCAGTATCACTTAGGAAAACATCGAAAAAGTTAAGGAAATTATCCTCACAGATCGTCATGTGAGCATCAGGAAGATAGCAGCCAATCTTGGTGTCCCATTTGAATCAATGCAGAGTCTTATGCACAATGTTTTGGGCATGAGACCAGTTGAAGAGTGGCTTGGGCCTAGGTGTGCCTTGTGCGAGTGGCTTGTGCAATTTTTTACAAAAACAGCATTACATTGATGTTACTATTGAAATTTTCCTTAAGCCAAAATATTATCAACAGCACCATTACCGGTAACGAAACATGAGTCTATGAATATGACATCAAAACTAACCAACAATCATAGGAAGAATGATGAGCAAAAACTCAAAAAACCACGACAGAGTTGATCCAAAAGCAAGGCTTTGTTGACCGTTTTCTTTGATTGCCATGGTGTGATCCACTCCGAATTTTTTCCACCAGGCCAAACAGTAAGTAAAGAAGTATTATGTAAGCGTATCAAAGTGTTTGTGGGAATATGTTCATCGCAAGAGACCAGAATTGTGGAGAAACAACTCATGGTTTCTTCACCATGACAACACACTGACTTACATATCTCATCTTGTAAGATTATTTGACCATAACCAAATTTCATATCGTTCCGCAAGCTCCGTATTCACCTGACATGGCCCCTTGAGATTTTTTCCTATTCCCACAACTCAACTTACCACTTTGCGGAAAGCTTTTTCAGACGATTGAGGCAATAAAGGAGAATCTGCAGAAGTAGCTGAAGGCGATTTCTAAATCAGCCTATGAAAAGTGTTTTGGAGATTGGAGGAAGCGTTGGAATATCGGTATTGCTTGCAATGGAGATTACTTTGAAGTGAATAAAATGAATATACAACAATAATTGAATCGTTTTCGTTTTATTGAAAAATTCCAGGTACTTCTCTTTGATGTTGTGTCTTTTATATTTGAGAGGTACACTCCAAGTTTACCTCTCAAACACCACCAACGTGCAGCATTTTACTCTAAGTGTGTTGTTTAAGGGGCGGGTTTCGCAATTCGACATTATTTAAAATACCAGGGCATAGAATGGCCTTTGTACTATGTTGTTGTACGATATTTTTTCCAAATTACGTTCCAAACTTTAAAAGAAAATCTCAAAGTAACCTCTTTTACCAAAAAGGGTTTCCGCTGTTTCACATATGAGAACAAAATTATAAAGATATATCAATTTTCAATTCACTGTGTCTATTCTTAATTAATTTAGCTACATTCTTGTATATGGATTTAACTATGACATAAATATGACGCCTTTGGTATTAGGTCAAAGTTGCCGAATCTTTACGGCATTCCGCGCGAGAATGTTCTATACAAGCTTCTATGAAAATAAAAACGATTATTATCTCCGCCGCTCGCCCATATTTTGAATTCAGTACCGTTTGCACTTGCAAACAGTGAGGATGTGTAATCCGGTCAGTTTGTGCTACAGATTTATAGTGCGTACACGGCTTGTACACAGTGTAAGTTTTATGTTGTATGATATGATAAAATGCAAATTACGTATAAATGATTATTATAACAATATTTCTATGATACATTTGAAATGCATCATATTTTGTACCGCTTTGTAAATTAGTGAATAAATTTCTTGTTATATTGTATATTTGCATAATGGGAAAATGTAAGATTTCTTAAACCCATCTGGTATCGGGAGCGAAAATTTAAAAAATATGTATATTACGTGTCCTAAACAAAAGGTTTGTAGAAATTTTATAATAGGCATAATATAGAATTATTAAATATACTCGTATTTTAGAAGTTGTAAATCAGTATTTTACTTTTACTGAGTATTACACATTACTGAGTATTATATTACGGAGATACATTTTGTAATTTCATTGTATACGTAAAGATGCATAATTTTTTTAAATATTAAAGGTTTAATTTTTTTAGATGCCCCTGTAAATGCAATATTGTATTTTATTGAATACTGTAATGATTCCCTTTTAATAATTTACCGGGTATAGTTTCTAGTAGATGCAGATAAAAATATAAAAACTATAATTCAGGTTGATTTATAGAGAGGGGGCAAAAGCAGGGTTAAAAATTGTTTTTATCATGCTCATTATGTGGGATATAAAATGAATGTCTGGAAAATAGGAGTTCATGCAAATTTTTTTTTAATATGTCATAGAAATTATTACCCACTAGAAAATTATTCCAACTATCTCAAATTTTGCAATTTTTTTTTTAGTTTACTATTATTGACATTGAGTTGCAAATTTGTGTGATGCAATTTTATTTTATCATTAAAAGATAATAATCGTCATAATTGTTGCAGGAACCATGCTGTAGATGAAATTCAAAATAATTTCGCAGGAGGTAATGTTGAAAGAGAGGTAATGTATCAAGAGATTTATAATGACATTATAACAGAGAAATCATACTTGGATTTACTTTAATAATCGATATAATTTAAAAAGCGTCTCAATCGTGTTCATGCAACGCACACTACTAAGAGTCACACAGCACCGCCAAGGCCGGCGCGCACGCCTGTGTATTGGTGCGAAACGAAATATTTCATCGCATACATCCGACCCTTAATTACAACTAATAGATGTCAAAATGGGTGCATCACATTTAATTCACATGTTACACTTACAATATGATACTAATAAGATCAAATGATACGGAGTGATTTCAGAATGATCTATGCTCATATTTATTGACTGATTATTTAAAAAAAAACAGGATTCACATTGTCAACATGAAAATAAAATAGGATATTTTCTATGCATTAAAATTGGCCTATTAACAATTTATTATTTTTTACACCCCAGAAATTAAATACTCAACATTTTCATATATAGAAATTTACTATTATTCCAAATTATTTTCCGTTACATTAAAAATATTATTCCAATATTTTCTAAATAAATAACATTTTCAAAATTTTTGAGTGCAATCTATTACCGTCTTGGTAAGTTTATTTAAATGACATAAGTATAAGGTTTTTTATTTAAAGACATAAGTATAAGTTTTTTAAATTTTTTTTTAAAGAACATTTTAATGATTCTATTAAAAGTAGTTAAAAAAACGTTTATGGTTTAAAATTAATTAGCATGGTATTTTTAAACCGAAGAATCAAACTGGCAGTCATAAAATTGAACTTAGGAG
>JAYKKI010000004.1:56660000-56867500 GCA_039881145.1 Druceiella hillmani | reverse complement strand
TAGTAGGAAACCTGAATATAAACATATCAATATGACAGTTAAATTGTATAATAAGTGTTATAACTTACATCTCACCGGCCTTCGCCGTTTCATTCAGCTTAATTGTCAACTTGGAGCCGATGTCTTTGAGCTCATCGCTCAACGTATATGCCAACGCATTGCCATCTAATTCAATCTTCCCCAGATTCAAGTCACTTGAATCCAATATCTGAAATGGTTTGATACAATTTTAATATACTTTCATATTAAGATATTAATGTAAAAATCTGATGTCCACTTGTTTATTACTACATCGCATTTTTTTTGACAATCTTTTGGCGCGATAAGAGTGAAATGTCAAGACGGAAACGTCCTTCATGCAATGTTTCACAACGTTCTTGCAACGTTTAATTGTAACGTTTTGGATATAACAAATCTATTGCAAGAACATAGCTAATAACGAAGAAAGTTAGATGAACATGATATAATAAGACAAGAAGTATATGCATGCACAAAAACAATTCAATGAATATTTATTAATTCTAAATATTACAAACTTTCAGCAGTGTGAAATATTTAGAATTAATTAATATTTATTTCTCTCTCTGCCATTTTATCCCTTACTGTATACTTACAAATCGAGGATTGGATCGACAAAGAAGTTTCACTTCTGAGTTATATGTGAAATTTTATTTATTGTTATGTTTATTAATATTACATGAGTTAGGTAGTGACTAATATATTAGTTCAGCCCTAGAATTTTTTTGGTTAGGATTGAAAATGCATAACATGGCTCTCTACAGTCAGTTTACCTTTAAATGCATGGCTTTTTGATATTTTCATAAAATAAAAGAAAAGATATACTAAAAAAGTTATATTCATGTTTCCTACCCTACCATGGTTGATAAAAAATGAAAACAATACTTCTACCTTAACCATTTTAGTGCCATGGTTTTTTACTCATATATATACTTAAAAATGCGAAAGAAATCTTTTGTTTTTGATGTCATTTACCCTTATCTCGAAAAAAACTGTATCTCTCCCAAAAATTATCGAATTTTAATAATTTTTTCGGTGTTTTCTTAATAAAAACTTGTACAAAGATAATAAAATACAAAGAAAAGTATGGAAATATATATTGTGAACAAAATTTATAACAAAAACTGAAATGAAGGTCACATCGTATTTTCGCAGTCCGGTACATCCTCCGTATCAGCAAAATAATTGTTATCGTCACTATTATCACTATCACTCAAAATTTGCATTACGCCAAATTGTGAGCGCACCACAATGTCACTCCCACTATCACTTTCTTCACAACTTGAAAAACGATCATTTTCACTCAAATTATTTTCGTATTCCGACATTATGGGTTAAAAATTTTCTTTTCCTGGATCCTTTTTATATTGTAATTACTAATCATATTATAATTTGAACTTTATGCACCACGTAAAAAGATGAAAAATTAGCGATGCGTGCGAGTGACCTCCGCAACCGCGCGCTAAACAGCAACTGATTTCACGAGTGCCATCGCGCTCCTGGCGAATTTAGTTAGTACGCGTGCACGACCGCGATGGCGCTCGTCGGCACTCAAACGGTTAAACAATAAAAAATGTTTTAGGTTTGGAGAGTCCCAAACCTGACACGACCGACTAACAATTAAAATTGTTTATGTATTCTGGGTCTTTGTTAATTTTGTATTGTAAATATGTACATATTACCAATAATATTGCGAATTACGTATTACCAATATTATCTACAGGTAAGTATAATGATTTTTTTTAAATTTATAGGAAAATACGTTCATTAGAAACAAAAAGCATATATTGTTTTTCAACATTTTTCCCATGCTCTCATAGAATAAAAAATACAAATAGTTTTTAACTCGGCACACCTCTCAATATGACAGTACCAAATTACAATATGGTTTATGTAAAATAGTTTGACAAATACACCGCTATATATTTAAGTCTTCAAAATATTTAAAAAGAAATAATGCGACAATTTGATCCCCTGACTAATAACTGTCAGCCATAAGTCATCAGAAACTTATTTTAATGTGTTGGAAATATTCTCTCACAGTTCTTTCCAAATAGTTGTGGGTAAAATTTATTCTTACATTAGCTTTCCACAACTACATTTATTTACCATTAAATGAAACTATGTGATGTAGTATTATTTCTACTTTCTTTAAGTAATTTACCACAATTTATTAGCAAAATTTATTAGCAAAATCTTTGCTAATAGTCCACCTGAAGATGTTGTAATACAACGAAACCTAGGTCGTTGTAAAGAATTTAAAGAAAGTAGAAATAATACGACATCACGTAGTTTCATTTAATTGTGAATAATGAATTTCTACAAAATTAACGCCAAATATATTCAATACATTTATTTATTTATCAACTTTTATGCATAGTACATATGGTGGACTTATTGCTACATGAACAATACCTTCCAGTCAGCCAAAGTATTGAAATTTAGTTGGTAGACTGTAAGAGATTTTACTCATTGTAAATCCTTTATAGTACATTAGACAAAAAAAAATGTTAAAAAATACAAAAGTAAAACAAACTATTGACATGATTTGGGATGGGAAAAATGGGAGAGGACAAGGCCACAAAGGAAAAAGTTTCAGCAGACGCTGAATTTTTTCACTCGATCTTTGTAAATATTTAGGGACAGATTTTCCTGGTGTCAGGATGAAGATTCCAAAATCCGGTAATTCCAAATTTTTGCTGCACAGTGAAGGATTTTTCATAAGAGGTAGAAGTATGTTTAGAAATAAGTAGGATGAGTGAACTTTCAGATCGTAGCCCAGGGCCGTGAGCAGACAAATCTTTAAATTTGCCGGTAAGATAATTAGGGTTCCAAGGATTTTTTAACATATTAAAAGGAAGTGTAAGTATGTGAAGTTGGCGTCGATCATGGACTTGGCCTTGGACACTACATGGACTTGGTATTGTTATCAGACTATGTATATTACCTATTTTACGTTTTGTTTATTATGGGCTTGTTTATTGGACTGTGATGTTTTTCTGTCATAATTTTTTTGTTACTAATATACTGCTTTTTAATCTTCCTAAACTGTATTTACACTTATTTCCTAAACTGTATTTTTTACCTACAATGATTCAAGACAAACTGCCATAAAAGAATAGTGAGCTTTCTAATGATGTATGCTGATCGTTATTAGTCAGATGGCTGGTCTCATATATTTTTGACTTCCTTGATTTATTTTTTTAGATTACATCCCTACTCCTGTTAGAAATCAATCTACAACAAACCTTATGTTCTACTAAAGTAGTAAAGGCTGCATAGTGGTAACACCTGTACTTTCCATATATTACCACAAAGTAATAATAAGTATAAGATGTTATGATGTTGAAAATATGTCATCATTCATATACTATTAAACTGAAATATACTAATAATATAATAACTGACATTTTAAAAATCATGAATATATACTTTAAAACCTTTTAACTTAACTTCTTATCATTAGAAAGCTATCAATGATAATAACACCTCTATAAGCAATATAACTATACGTAATCTCTATAAGCAATATAACTATACGTAATCTCTATAAGCAATATAACTATACGTAAGTTATTGCAAAATAAGACTCTTTGTGTCAGACAGCCTTCAATGAAATAATCATAAAGAGATAATAAAAATCAGAGATACAGGTTTTATTATTAGACTATGTACAGAGATAAAGAATAACGTTCCTTTTCATCTAGTAACCAATTTTATTGTATTTCCAAGGTGTATATACCTTTTTAACTACGGGCAAACATCAACATTTTTTGATGCGCAAAGATCAAGTCTTGTCCAGTTTTTAAAACTGTGATTAAACGTCCCAAATAATATAGCTTAACAATCACTAGTGCACACTTATACATAACATTTTTATGGATGGATGTACATATAAAAGTATGGTGAATGCTGCCACCGAGCACCGTTCATCGGCTAAGCAGCGAAATGTACTATGCTTAATATATCATAAAACAACGCGCGCAAACAGCACATTAACGTAAAATTTTGTTTCTTACTGGAAAAAAATTACTAGAGAAGCACATGCAATGTTAAAATTAGTTGGCGCAGTGACAATGAGAGTTTACAAATTGTTTAAATGATTTTATAACAATTATAAATAATTTAAAGATGGAGAGCAATCCAGAAAGGGTTATCACAAAGAGCAACTTCCAGAAACATTTCCAAAACAAACAGAAAATAGCAACAATGATGAAATAAGTGTGCTTTAAGCTAGGGGAATATATTATTTGACCATATCTCGTACAAGCAAATTTAACTCAAGTACTACCAGTTCTACTTTGAGGATTTTACTAATATGTTGCTTGCAATTTCATAGATAATCTGGACTGAATATCAACTTGTTTAGGCACTAAAAGAATTAACGAGATGAAGCCATGATCCTTGAAACACCAATTTACTTCCAACTTGCCATAAATATAAACTAGCTCGAAGATATTACGATATGTACTTCTCAAATATAACAGAATAATTCCCTAACTTGTCTCAATGTAACTACTTGTCACAATACACAAAATTCACAAGTTTTATAGTAAATGCTATCGTCAACATCTAATTTAAAAAAAAGAAATCACTAAAATGTGAAAATGTCACCTCACATGTCTCATATTAGAAATGCACAAAATGTATCACTAAGAACAAAAGAGTGATACGTATCCTTCTGATCAATAGATACGTATCTCACATATGTATCTCTAGTTCATTGAGTTCATTACTAGCACAATTGATATAATAGACCTAACGGATACGTTCACGTTGTGAACAAGGGAGCTCATTGTTCACGTTATGAACAAGGTAGAAAAACTTAATGTTATACATTTTTCCATAAGTTTACGAAAAAATAACACAACAAATGTCCAAACAAAGTAAAAAAACAATAAACCTATAATTTAAATATACACAAAATTACACATTTTTTACAAATGAAATGAAAGTAGATAGATATCTATATAATAGAAAGAACGGCTCAATAATGCATCATTTCCATCAATAATAATAATTCTAATAACCAATATTTGTTTACATCAACCTATATAAACTTTAAACAATTTTTGTTTACATCGACCTATAAAAAGGATAATCAAAAGTAATTTTACTTTCGGTTTCCAGCCATAACATTCACTTTCGTTTGTCTTGTTCATTGTGTTCTTATTTTAATTTTGTCATAATTGGGTATTTGACTAAATTTTTTTTATTTCATTAATCATAATTTCAAGGTACAAGCTAATGAAGAGTGAAAAAAATTTTGAATAATCTTAAAAATTGACCGAGTTATAAAAGTTTAAATTTAACCCTTAGAGAAAGACGGCAATACTGTGTTGTGAGGTCATTTTTAATATTACACATTATATTCTACGAGAGGAAAAGAGACAGGGATATACCTAACTCTATCCGTATCTTCAAATTTAGAAGCCTACAACTGGCTTATTTTTCAATCAATTTTTGAATTTTTTTCAAGACTGGTTTTTAGTTAACTTATATTTCACAATATTGTACAAAAAATACAAAAATTTAGAATGAGTCTATAACTACCGTATTATCTCAAAGCAAAATTGTGCTTTACGGCAATACTCACAAAGTTTATTTTACTCTACTTGAGTTATTTGTGTCAATTGAACTACTTTGTCTCTTTTTCTAACAAAGAACAGTTGAATAAGACAGACTGTCTCTGACAGAACACGCCCGAGCGCTCTCCGAAGTAGTCAAAACTGATACATTCGGATCGCGCGTGAATAAAAGATATAAACATACAGATTGAACAAACTGGATCATTAGTGAACTACCTCTCATTCGTGAACTACCCATATCTATTAAGAAACATCAAAACCATGGCACTAGGTTATAAAGGCACTTAATCAGATCTGTATTTTTAAAGTTTTAACAAAATAATTTTTACTTTATAACAAAATTAAAAAGGTTCTACACATCTTCAATTTAAATTTCGTCATCTAAAAGCAATTATTGATTTACATAATCAATAATTGCTTTTTAGATAATAAACTTTTTGCCATAAAAATAATGTAGTGTGATATTCGTTGCCACCCAGGTTGACATGGCTTAACGAATCAATACACGTGTAAATTTTATGAACAATGCAAACTATTGGCTGAAAGAAATCAAAGTTACGTTACAAATTAAAGTTACACGGAAAACAGCAGGAAAAAATTAGTTTGTTAGATATTTTTCAAATAACATGTTTGTTGATTCATGTTAAACCCGTATCCAATAGAAACGCCTAACCTAATCTAACTCAAATATACAAAAGGTGTAACGCGGGCCAGTCCGTGTAATGTTGGTCGTCCGGTGTGACGTTGGCCAGATCAATACACGTTTAAATATTTTGTTAGAAATCCATAAACAAAATAACTTAAGTATTTTTATTAAATGAGACTTCGAAAGATTCATATCAACTATCTATCACACAAAATATGGTATGTAGTCACTAAACGTGACTTCAGCCAACACGTGACTTCAGCTGTGGCTGAAATCATGTGCTACGTGTCGCTACACTACGTGACTTCAGCCAATTGTGCAATTAATCATGTATAATCGGCAACATGTAATTTTATAGTTTATAAAATAATTAAAGTTTAAACTTTGGATGGAATAATAATTATGTGTAAATTAGCACCTGTGTAAATAGCGCCAACTGTTAGTTTGACAACATATAACATATTGCCAAATGTCATAATGAATTGTCATTTCTTGTATCATAAAATACAAACATAATTTAAGAAAATAATATTTGTCCATAGCGTTAATATTATTTACACCTTCTGTCATTCTTTTCAAAGTAAAATAATTACCTTGGTAACGTATGACGTTGTATGTATTATAATATTTTCGTTATATGTATTATACCATTCCGTTGTATGTATTATACTATATACGTTGTATGTAATAAAATAATTAACACTTAACAGTTGTTATTAATCTCCACGAGAGCATTTTGTTATATTACATTTCAAACATCTTTAGATTCTATCGAGTGTCTCGTCATTCAAAAGACATTCAAACCACAATTAATGCACCGAACCATTACCCGTTTGAAAACATTGGGTTAGGAAAACTAATCCTTGAATAAGCCAAGTACAGAAAATAACACAGTCAACTACAGTGAGTTCAGATCCGAAAACAACAAACCAATCCGTAAAAGTGACACAAGAATTATAGTGACACAAGAATTATACGACAATTATCCACGTAATGGAAAGTAGAGATAGGCAGAAAAGATAATAAAATGTATTAATTCACCAATATTCTTTATCTGAATAGGTTAAAATATCAAAATTATATCGTTCTTTACTTCACTTAACCAAAAATCACAACAAATTAAAATTCCTTTTTCACATGCCCCATATCCAATATACCAACTTGACGTTTACGCATTACAATAATAGTTACATACATTTAAATATGTATGCATATATGGGAATTCGATCAGCGGTAAAAGACATTTGTGAAGTACGAGACAAACAATATTTGCAATACATTACTGACATACAACGTTAACTTCACAGGACCTATTCCCGTACGAGACCAAGAAAGCATGAATGATTTTTCGAGAGAGTGGGATACTAAATGTACTAGATTGATTGACCTGAAAGTAATAGGTTTCTTTCATTTCGAACTAAGTCAATCCTAAAGAATTCATCTGTCAAAATGTATTACTTAAAAGAATTCAATTGTCTTTGTTTTGTTAGTAGATCGTTTGTAGCATAGAAAAACTATTTATATTTGTCAGTTAAGATATATTTTTGGAATTTTAATGACATCCACAGTTTTATTATTTGCATTATATGAAATATTTTGCATATATAAAGTAATTCAAAAAACACACCACTTCGACGTATTCAAATTGTCGAAGTGGTGAGTTTTTTGTGAAATTTCCTAGAAAGTAATAACTAAAATAGTACAGATTAGGTTTTTTACTTACTCTAACAGATTTAATTAGGTTTTTTTTTAAATAATAATATTATAAGTTTACTTGGGGAAAAGGCAAAATGTAATTATTGCGGCCAGATTATATGTCACGGTGATGGTTCCATAGGTAAATGGAAACCACCACCAGCCAGGATAATCAGGGAACTCGATAGTTATCTCAGAAAGGAACCTATTCACCAGGATCATAACATTTCGGCTAGTGGCAATTAAACACAGATAAATAGCCACAAAAAAAGACTGTGTGTCATGGCCACTTCCGTCGCTTGCGAACGGATCTTCTCAAGTGTAGACTTCTCCCACTGAGAGGAGATCTATATTAACATCTTTCAAACTACCACACATTTTATTTCCTAGGACTAATATTTAAAAATTACAATGATTTTTGTTGATTTATAATTTATATAGATGTTATTGTTACCCTGTAGTTTATTTATATTTTAAAAATGATTTAAGTTGTTGGAAAATTTGAGTATTTAAAAAAAACAGCATCTGTTTATATTCTGTGTTTGCTTATCTGTGATTCCTATATTTATATCTTTTTTAACGATTTAAGTATTTTGTTAATTAACACATGTTTATTTTTCATTACGTTTGAGTAGATTATTAAATTGGTTGACTAGTTGTAGATAAAAAGCAATAGTAAGTGTCGAGTGACTTTGGTTTTGGTAAACTATCAACTTTTTAAATATGCCAGTCTCTTAAAAGCTATGGAAAGTATGAGCGGAAAGTTGACGTTTTTTTTAAGGAATAAAGAACAAACTAAAAGAACTGGTTCTCGAATTTCAAAGATCTATAGTGTGCTAGGTCTCACAAGTGACCTTAAACTCCCATCTCTAGGATTGTAGTCTTTTTTAATTTAAATACTTGGAAATACATTTGTTAGCCAGCCATTTATTATGGCAACAAAGACATTTGTTGCCATATTAAATAACAAATAAACCATGCATACTTTGAAATCATAATTAAAGTTCTACTAATATTATTACTAAGAAGCAAATTATAATTTTTCTAAATAGTAAATGAAACAATATTGTATTAATAGTCATTCAAATAAGTTTATTTTATAAGTCGATGATAGCATCTATTTTTATAATCTCAGATATTTGGGCGAATTATGAATGTTAAAGATTTTCAAATGGCAGTCATTTTTATTTACAAACTGAAAACAACCTTGACCTGGATTTTATATTTGGACGAATTATGAATGTTAAAGATTTTCAAATGGCAGTCATTTTTATTTACAAACTGAAAACAACCTTGACCTGGATTTTATATTTGGGCGAATTATGAATGTTAAAGATTTTCAAATGGCAGTCATTTTTATTTACAAACTGAAAACAACCTTGACCTGGATTTTATATTTGGGCGAATTATGAATGTTAAAGATTTTCAAATGGCAGTCATTTTTATTTACAAACTGAAAACAACCTTGACCTGGATTTTATATTTGGGCGAATTATGAATGTTAAAGATTTTCAAATGGCAGTCATTTTTATTTACAAACTGAAAACAACCTTGACCTGGATTTTATATTTGGGCGAATTATGAATGTTAAAAATTTCAAATGGCAGTCATTTTTATTTACAAACTGAAAACAACCTTGACCTGGATTTCATATTTGGGCGAATTATGAATGTTAAAGATTTTCAAATGGCAGTCATTTTTATTTACAAACTGAAAACAACCTTGACCTGGATTTAATATTTGGGCGAATTATGAATGTTAAAGATTTTCAAATGGCAGTCATTTTTATTTACAAATTGAAAACAACCTTGACCTGGATTTTATATTTGGGTGAATTATGAATGTTAAAGATTGGCATTTTGATTTTGAAATGTAAACAAAGTTGACCTTTAAATTTACTTTTGTTAACGTTTTCCTTTTTTGTAAAACCACGCAAACGAAAGGGATAGTTACAAATGTCAAATTCACCGCCAATCGCTAAGAAAGGTATTTACGCGATCTTCGACATTTTTTATGTTTATAAAAAATAAAAGACTAGGTTGATGCATTTCCATGTTTATGACTTATAGTAACTTTCAAACGGATTTAATAGTCACACTCGAAATGCGTCGTTGATTTATATTTTACCACTGAACTACCCCTTTCTATCGCACCCTATCCTATCTTATTCCTTTTCTCGATTTATATTGACACTTAAACTGTTTCTTAATTTAAATGTATTATAAAAATTAGTTTTAATTATTTTTAATGAATATGTACATATACATGTTGAAGTCTATAATAAAAATGTCGCTAGATATTGACTGAAATCATCACCTGAAGCATCTTGCAAAATGTAATGTAAAAAAAGTCTAAAATTGTAGAAACTATATGGCTGAAATGAACAGACGGACATAACAAAATTAAACCTAAAAATATTCTACTACATTTACAAGGTTTTTCCCCAGCGAACCATTGCAACATCCCTAAGAAAGAACTTTGCAACTCACTTTTTATGATTTTACAGGAATGTTTATACAATTTTTAAAACGTTATACAAAAGTACTGAATTTTCTCATTCCTTTTGTCTATTGTATATTTTTATAACCATTATTAAAAAAATGGTTATAAAAAAATTGGACTATATTGGAGAAAAAGGATTGACAACAAGAATATAATTACACCTAAACCCCATCAAAAAATGAATTACAATGTTCTTCTTTGGGGCGTCGATAAGCTATAGTTTCTAAATAAAAGTTAAAAATACAAACTTCACAAATACCTACGAATAATCTAAAATGATATTAAAGGTACTCACAATCTCATCGATATCCTTTATTGCTTTTATATCTAATAGAACATTTCCATGAAGCACTTGTTTATCAAAATCAACTGCCAGCGTGAGGACTGCGTGGATGACCAGACTCAAATCTGCAAGAGACAAACTTTTACATTAATTCAGAATAGGAAAAATGTAAACATTGATAATATAGTTTTTTTTTGAGACATTAACTATACTACGAAAACTACAAACCATCAAAGTAGTATTTCAAATTAAGTAAAAGTAGTTATAAATATATTTAGCAAATTGGGCACTGTCTACTTAAGGCAGGCATTATATGCATTTGAGGTATGCAGTATAACATATATGAAAGTCTATCGAAGTACTAATTTGTTATATGCGTGTTTGCAATACAGAGTGTAGAATACAGAGTCTACAAAAGATACGGCCTCACTTCTTACAGCCACTTGACTTTAATCATTTTAAGTTTTATCAATATATCTCTTGAGAATTGTGATATCGAGAAACCACATGAGAAATTCAGTTTTACCTTTTCCGATATTGGAAATATAAATTTTAAATCTGTAAAACTGTAAAAATTGTGTACATAATGAAAATAAATATTCACATTTAAATTTGGTATATATATATTTTTACCATTTATTTCATGTAACAATGTATATTATTACCATTTATTTTACCTGTCAATTTCCAATTACAGATTTCCGATTACGAAGGCCTTTCTGTAACAGTATTAAACTTGTAACCAAACAATAATAATTCCAGATTTACTTTTTTTTATTTGTAAGAATATTAATTGGTAAGATAATTTAATTTGTAAGAATATTAATTTGTAAGATAATTTAATTTGTAAGAATATTAATTTGTAAGATAATTTAATTTGTAAGAATATTAATTTGTAAGATAATTTAATTTGTAAGATAATTTAATTTGTAAGAATATTAATTTGTAAGATAATTTAATTTGAAAGAATATTAATTTGTAAGATAATTTAATTTGTAAGAATATTAATTGGTAAGATAATTTCATTTGTAAGAATATTAATTTGTAAGATAATTTCATTTGTAAGAATATTAATTTGTAAGATAATTTCATTTGTAAGAATATTAATTTGTAAGATAATTTCATTTGTAAGAATATTAATTTGTAAGATAATTTAATTTGTAAGAATATTAATTGGTAAGATAATTTAATTTGTAAGAATATTAATTTGTTAGATAATTTCATTTGTAAGAATATTAAGTTGTAAGATAATTTCATTTGTAAGAATATTAATTTGTAAGATAATTTAATTTGGAAGAATATTAATTTGTAAGATTAATTTGTAAGAATATTAATTTGTGAGAATATTAATTTGTAAGATAATTTAATTTGTAAGAATATTAATTCGTAAGATAATTTAATTTGTAAGAATATTTTTCAGTCTAAAGGGAATTTTAACCCGCGTATATTGTAAATTATAGCTAAACGCTGGAAATTATTATTTAAATTTCCATTTTTTTAAATTCACTGCTTGCATATATCACAATTTTTTAAAAATGTACTCTTCAATATAACCAAGCTTAGACTTCACCAATTTTAACTATTCTTATATACATGGTAGCAAGTATCTTTATAAAGTTTCAAAGGATTTTACCAAGGATTTTTATAAACAGTGTTTCGTTTCTAGGATAGTTAGATATAAAGTTGTGAGGCCTAGCTATTCATATACATATTAATTCATATACATATCAATTGTCAATATAACAAAGTACAGCAACAAAGGTAAAGTCCCCAGCTGTGTACATGAGCCCCCAACTTTTGTGTTGTCTACTAGACTTAGTTGCCTATTTGAATTCCTTTGAATTAGTTTTGGCCTAACAAATTTAAAAGTTTATTGAACGCTATAAAAAAATATGTTAAACACTATCATTAGCCACTTTACTTACATATTTATGTATTTATTTTATTATATCATCGCCTTTTTAAGTGTCTATTACATAGGTTATTTAGGCATTAACCTTGTAATTATTATTCAAAAATGTGAGTTGCTAGGCTTTTTTCGATAATACACATATTCTTCACCCGGGAATGATAGATCCAACTTTTGAGAAGATACTTTCACACTTTGTTATTTTTTATATTTATGTTCCAGAAAACACTTTGTTATAAATATTTTAGATAGGTTCAAGTAAATAAACTTATGTTGTTTCCACCATTCTAATGAATGTTTATTTCTGTCAAGTAATGTATCTTTTAGATACATATTTACTTCTTGTTTCGCTTTTGTATGGAGGCAGTTATAGATGCTAACCCTGCTTCATTCATTTTTTTATCAAGTGTTCCACATGGAGAATCCATGGACATTAGTGGTTCATGATATGTCTGCAGTAGAATTTAGAAGTGTTTCTACAGCTATGTAACTTTTTTAAAATCAGCAACTGTTTTGGATACCTTTTTGACAATATCATTGACAAATTTCAATGAATTGTTGACCACTAAATTCATACTATGCCCATAAGTCATAGTTTTCTCGATCGTTTAAATTCAAGGAATTTGTCTGATATTGCAAACCTTACCTTATTTGTTAAATTAGAATCGTCCCATATTTTTCATTTTAAGTTCTGTTACTAATGCTGTACTTATTTGCGACTTACAGAAATGTGTGCATTTTAAAAGAATAGAAACATACTTAATATCTGTTTTGAGAAAATGCAGTCACTGCTATGTTTGCTTCCATATTTTTGGATGCCAAACAGTCTGTAGTCAAGCAAACACTTTACGTATGTTCTTTCATTAATTTCTTTTTATCACCGAGATATTTATTATATCATATCGTAGTAGATGATATGAATATTCTATTAAGCAATTTATATTTGGGATTCAGACTATGTACAAACTGCACAAAACTTGTATCTTCTACTAATTTACGAAAATATTGTAACTACAATAAACCTTGCAAGTCTCTAGCGGTCCTCGAACCGCTAGTCTTTATGGATGCACTTGTTGATGATTCTGCTTAAGGGTTACTAGATAAATAACACTGTATCTGTGGTTGTTGATGTTTAAGTCCTAACTATTGGTGGCCTGTTCGGAATGCCTTTCACTTTGTATGCCCTCGTGTACTCAGGTTAAAGTATTGTATATGCTGGTAGATGCTTACACTTTAAATGTGTTTTTAAATTCAAAGACGATTTATAAGAAAATGTTTTTTACACAAGTTACAAATGGCAAATCGGAGATACCTTCATAAAAGTTCCATAAATGAGATGTTATACCATTGACTACTCATTGCCAAGTATAAAAATATCAACAAATATAATTAATAGAAGTATATGAGTACTGTACACACTTTCACGATGGATCAAGAGACCCTTAAAAACAATTTACATTAAGAAAAATTAAAACACCAAACAATATATAAACACAATAATTAAAGTTGCAAATAATTGCCTATTGAAACACTATACCTTTCAAATATATAACCACAATTAATTTATAACATTGAACATATAAGAGTAATGAACAAAAGCATCCCTTAAAATAATAACACAAGATATTTTACACAGAGAGTTGTGCCGTAATCCAATCGATTAATGTATATAAATATGTATTTAGCAATTATGATGCTCTAAAATAATAAACCGCACGCGGCTTTCTACATGGTGCAAATACTGTTGCAACAACAAATAAAAAATAAATTTGTGAACAACATATGCGTTATTTTACATCTACAGGTTAATACTTAAACAGCATTAACAAATTAGCATTAGTTCCGAAATATCAATAGCATGCTAATACGTATTTTGTAATTAGCATTTAGCATATTAAGCTAAATGCTACTTTTGCCATCCCTAACCTATATACACATCTATACAAATGTTTTTCTAATCAATACACTGAATGGGTATTCAAGAAATCCCCTCGAGTTGAAAAAAATAAGTATATGTATTATAACACTGAATGGATATAAAATAAATTAGCCATATTTTTTCCTTCAAATCTATATCTGCATTAAAACCAAAACAGTTTAATGTAATATTCATGAAAATAAACTCTTATCTGAATTATTTCAGGTTATCAAGTGAGAAGATAAAGTTCTTAGCATTTTCCCAAATTTGATAAAAATTAATAGTATCACCTTGTTACTTACTAGCTTCTGTTTGATATCTGCATTATATTTGAAATAATATTTTTTTATAACTAGTTCTTTTATTTTTATATACTAGCACATTCTTTGACACACATTTTCATGCTCTTATATCTAATATTAAAAAAAACATGATGTGAATATTAGCCTAATCGCCTCCCCAGGGGGTGACGTAAAGAGATAGTAAGGGGGGGGGGGTGTTCAGAAATTTTAAGGAAAAAACCCATTTTATGTCTTAAATCCACTCAATAATTCATTCAGCTGCACGCAGGCACAAACATATTTAATTATTTTAAGGAATAAACACCAAAGTTTTAATTCATTTGATTATGCTTGTATATTTAAGAAATAAATGTCCTGAAAATGATGTTTTCTTATTGTAAAAATGAAAAAAATCAGAAGGGGACATAAATATATTTTTTATAACCCGAAGAGGCTGAACGCAAAAAATGTAGGGTACGACTGGTATAGATTATACAGAGTGTAAGCCATATTTAAAAAAAACAATTTTTGTTTGCCATAAATTATCAAAAATATAAATATTAAATAATTATAATAAAAATAAATAATTATTATAATAAATATATATAAATTTTAAATCTTACCAGGCCGAGCATAAGAAGATGGATCAATTGGGCTTAGTTTACCCCATCCTACAGCAGTCATCTAAGAGAAAGTAAAATTTGTTTTTAGACAAAAACTATCATAGAAATAAGTTAACTTCTTTTTTATTTGATAAAATTAAACTGAATTGAAAAAAAAAAACAAAATACGAAAAATATGAAAAAATTATAAATTAATATTTTTAACAAAACTATCGAAATCAATTTAATAATTAATAAAAGTTAATTAATGCTACAACATTTTAGAATTTTATATCAAAATGACATTAAAAAATTATTGTCACTATATTAAAGAGTAAATATATTTAAAACTATAGTTATATTAAAAATAACGAACGCTATATGATCAAAGATAAAGATAATAAAAATCATATTGTAAAATTACTCTTAAAACATTACGGTAAAATATTTATCATTCCAAAGAATTCAAGCAAAAAGCATGTTTAAAAATATAGGAAACGATTTATTTATTAAAATTAATTTACAGTTGTATTCCGTTAACTCCAAAAATTTTAAAATCAATGAAAACTATATATAACAGCTCAATTACGACTACTTTAAGGAAAAATATTACCTTAATTATCTTTATTAACTATTTTTGGCCAAATAATGAACCGGCAAAACTTTTTGACGTGTTCCGCCGACGTAATGTCACCAGAAAATGACCACAGATCATATACTAAAAAATTGACAACTGGGCACTGGGTTTGCTAAAGTATGTATAAGTATACACATAGATCAAGTGTATACAACAGAACAATAAACTAGAAACAGATAGTTTACACAATTATTGGAGTTGCCGATAACCCGCCATGATGGCTAATTATTGTCAATCGCCAAAATTGAATCATGGCGCATCACGGCCCCTTTATTGTTCGTACTTCGGGCACACATGAAAGGAATCGTGCTACGTCTTAGTCGGTATGTTAAAATAATGGCCCATCATTCGCTGATAAATTTTAAAGCGCTGAAAAGTTATTAGGATAAAAAATTGTAATAATTTTTAAATATCAGTTTTGGAAATAAATATAAAATACGAAAAAAAACTGAAGAAAATAAAGTAAAAAATTAATTTTCGCTTTCCTTTATTATTAATTTGTTTTTATTATTGGGCCTAAGATATGTCTCAATAATATATTGTAATGTAAAAAATCTATTTTTTAATTTATTACTACAAATTATGTTAAAAACCTGAAAAATTACAATGTTTAATATAAAAACTATAATAATTTATTTCAAAATGTTATATTACAGACAGCTAAAAAAATTATTAGTATAAAACCTTTAGAGCGATCAACATTATTTCAATTTCAAAACTGTTTAACGTTGTTACAAAAATATTTGAAATATGTATGTTCATTACAAATACCGAAATAATTAATAAAAATTACTTTATCTGAATTAAACTTTATATATTTCACTTCAAATAGATATAATGAATTGAATATTTAGTAATATATTGGTGATTATACAAAAGAAATTAAAACAAAATAAGAGCTTTGTTCTTACTCATATTGTCCATAATACTATTACTTTTCATTTACCTTTAACATTTATAAACGAATATCATACAAAACAAAAACTTCATAATTCATAAATAATCGTTATATAATTTTCATTGAGCACATACAATATGAGATTTTTAAATGTAATATGGTTTATATTTATTAATTGTGTGAAAATAGTAAGTGTGAAAATATGACATGGATTAATTTATTACTTTCTTAATATTTTAATTTGTACACTACTATCTTTTTTAAATTGTATTTTATTAGATACTAGTTCCTTAACCATTGCAGTTTATAACTTTTGTTAATTAATGATGATAGATAGTAAAAAGCAAAATTAAAAATTTTGGAAAAATCCACGACGAATGTAGTCGTTGCAATTGAAAAACGATTAAATAATTTATTTGAAAACCCCCCCGACTAAAAGAAAGTAAAAACCTAATAATATAATTACAAACCCTAGAAAATCCGTCGGGGCTGCCATAGAAATTTTCGTTCCCAATACCAATTACATTGTAGCAATATAGAAAAGCTATTTGCGCACCTAAGAGATTTGTAATTAGTCACGAACTTACAAAACTATAAAATTTTAGACATAGGCAGTACATGGGAACCCCAACGAATTTTCTTGGGTGTATAATTATATTAATAGTTTGTTACTTTCTTTTAGTCGGGCGGTTTACAAAAAATATTATTTGATCCTTTTTCAATTACAACGATTACACCCGTCGTGGGTTTTTACAAAATTTTT
Organism: Druceiella hillmani; assembly: GCA_039881145.1. Lineage (NCBI taxonomy): Eukaryota > Metazoa > Arthropoda > Insecta > Lepidoptera > Hepialidae > Druceiella > Druceiella hillmani. Next base: position 56,849,760 of record JAYKKI010000004.1, on the reverse strand, counting down.
AATTTTGCTTTTTATTTTATACTTTTTGGAGATAACATTCGTTTGCAACAAAATGTTGCAGCGCCCCCTAATGAGCGAACACCTATCTGAGAACCATCGCCAATTAAGCCCAAATATTTTGCAAAGAACTGTATCTAAATTTGGACATAAATAGGAACATTCGTTTGCAACAAAATACTGCAGCGCCTCTAGGTGAGCTAACACCATAACACTTATCTAAGAACCATCGCCGATTAGTCCCAAATATTTTGCACAAAATCGTATCTAAATAGGTCAAATCGTTTGGAAGGTAAATGGGAACATTTACAGAACCAAAAACATTTTACAGAAAACCGTATCTAAATCGGTCAAACCGTTTTAGAGATAAATATGAACATTGGATTGCACATACAAACAAACAACCTCTCACCCTAAATGCATTTACCTCCTCCGTTCCGTCGTGGGTAAAATAGCAAGAATAAAATAAATTTAAAAACATATATGTTTATTATAAGTTAGTTTACTTTTCGTTGTTAATGTAATTGTAATATAAACGAATTTATTCAATTTACATAATAAGGTACTACTGGTTATCTAAGTACTTATATCTGTCTTTTTTTTACTGAGAACCCATCTAAGATATTTGTTTTATGGCGACACAAACAAAAATATTCCTATGGCAGTACTGAAGTACTACGTGTCTTGTTCTGAGTGAGTTCCTGGTTTCGTAGTTTTGTAGATTTTAATTTGTCACTTTAATTATTTTTAAATTGTGTTTAGTGGTCATTTGTGATTGTATTAATTCAGTGAAGAGTGCTATTAAACTTATTAGTTCTAAATAAATACTTGTTTTTTTTGTTGGTAAGATACATGTCTAAATAAAGTTGCGGTGGAACATTGACGACGTTATGTGTAGTGTTCCGACATTTTGATTGTGACGCCATTGTGTATTTCAGATTGTTGTTGGCTGCGCTGAGCTTTCATGATTGGATTACCGCGTAGCGATAGAGATCGAATTACTGTAAAAATACGCAATATGAAGAGGAGTTCGTCACGGGATAGCATGCCGAGGACTAAACGAACTAGAAGCAGTATCGGGCGGTACGACGACAGCTCGGACGAGCGCGTCACGCCTGAGCGAATACGTCGCAGAGTACGCTCGCCGAGTCCCCGTGGCCGCTACGTGTCTCCACACCGAGATGAATATTTGCGCTCGCGAGAAATAAGAGAGGTATCAGAACGTTCCTACTACAAAGTGTTGTGCGTCAGCGCCTTGCATCCCAAGGCGTCCGACGAAATTGTGAAAGACACTCTTTACAGAGAATACAAGAAATATGGAGATTTTAGCATCAAGATATCTCATGAGCTCGACGAGAGAGTGGCTTATGTTTGCTTTCGCAGTACCGAGGACGCTCGGGATGCGAAGCATGGCAAGCCACGTATCATTTTATACGACAAGGTGGCCATCGTAGATCCCGTGTACGAGCCGGTACGATCGGAGTACCGCAGCCGACCGCGCAGCATCACGCCGCCCGAGTACGAGCGGCCGTACTCGTACGCGTGGTCCCCAGTGCCGGAGCGACGCCGCCCACCGCCCGAGCATGCGGAGCGCGCTTACGGCATCCCACCCACGGTGCCACCGCACCATCGTGAGTTCCGCCCTCCTATTCACGAGTACCCGATGGCAGGGCCACACGGACCGCCTATCCATCATCGCCCCCCGTTACATCACCCGCCGCATCCTCACTATATGCCGCGTCCCTATATGCCTCGCCCCCACCATCCACCCTTTGAGAAGATCGAGAACAAGAAAGATAAATTCCCCAACTACCTACATCACGTCCAACCGGAGGACGATCCTCTCGCCACTAGGACTTTGTTCGCCGGCAATCTTGAAATTAACATTTCCGATGAGGAGTTGCGTAGAATATTTGGTAGATACGGAATAGTAGAAGATATTGACATAAAGCGCCCACCGCCGGGCACTGGAAATGCTTTCGCTTTTGTGCGTTATCAGACCTTAGACATGGCTCACCGGGCCAAAGTTGAACTGTCTGGTCAGTACATAGGCAAGTTTCAATGCAAGATAGGTTACGGTAAGGCAACCCCCACTACTCGCATCTGGGTAGGTGGTCTCGGTCCTTGGACTTCAGTTCCGCAACTGGAGAGGGAATTTGATAGGTTCGGAGCCATAAAGAAAATTGAATACGTAAAAGGAGATACCAGCGCTTACATTTTGTATGATTCAATTGATGCCGCCCAAGCGGCCGTGAAGGAAATGCGAGGTTTCCCATTAGGCGGCTCTGAACGACGTCTAAGGTTGGACTTTGCGGACGTCGGTCCTGGCGGACCTTACCGCCCCAAGCCGTATCCTGCGGTCGGTGAGGACGGACGACCCGTAGAGTATCACGAACCGTATGAGGGTAACTGGGATGAGGCAGCGTATGCGTATGGTCCCCCTGGGTACCGTGGCCGTGGTGTGTACCGCGGACGGGGCCGTGGTGTGTACCGCGGTGCCTACCATGGCGCCACCGATCCTTATCGTGAAGAAGAATGGCGGCGACCTCCCACAGACGCCGAATACGACACGGCACGCGTTCGTCATTCAGGCTCCCGCGAACCTGGCGTTGATCGCTCTAGATCACTATCCCCCCGTCGCCGTTCCCCTGACAGCGACTCTGACACATCACCACAGAGAGGTGGCATGCTAGCATCCGCACGAACCCTCCCTGAAGTAGCCAGAAAGTCTTCCACGTCTTGGAATGGGGCGTTAATTTTGAAAAATTCCCTTTTCCCAGCTAAATTCCACCTCACTGATGGTGATCCAGATATCGTAGACAGCCTCATGAAGGATGAAGATGGCAAGCATCAATTGAGAATCACTCAGAGGTTGCGTCTTGATCAACCAAAACTTGATGATGTACAAAAGAGAATAGCCACGTCTAGCTCGCATGCAATTTTCCTTGGATTGGCCGGTTCCACAACATCTGTTAGTAATGATGATGCTAGCATTCAGACTAGGCCCTTAAGAAACTTGGTGTCTTATTTGAAACAGAAGGAGGCGGCTGGTGTAATTTCCCTTCTAAATAAGGAGACCGAGGCCACTGGTGTATTATACTCTTTTCCACCTTGCGAATTCTCGACTGAATTGTTGAAGAGAACTTGCCACAATTTAACAGACGAAAGCTTAAAAGAGGACCACCTCGTCATTGTTGTAGTTAGAGGAGGCACAGCTTAAATCAAACTCGCATATTAAAATAAGGATTAGATTTCATTCGTATCTTCTCTATTTAAGATTATTAGTATCGCGAACATAGCTTTTAAACCGTGTCGTATAAATATTGCGTTACTATAAAAGTAAATTTCCTTTTCTATATTCTTATGGACGCGTTGAACAAATCGCTTATTATACATACTTAATTCTGTTTACGTACAAAACATGTTTCTTGGCTTTATTTTCAGGTAAACTGTTAAGTGTTTCCCATATGATGATAGTGTTTGTGAATTATCCTTGTTTAATATGTAATTCAGTATGTTTGAATTTTATCTATTGGTGATAAATGTTTAGTATAGCAATCATAATGTTACAATGACAAACAAATATCTTAAGAAAAATATTTATATTATAAAACTAAAGGTGAATGTGCTGTGTCATAAGATATGTTCACATTGATTGAGAAATGTTTTTAGGTAAAGTGTCAAGGTTATCATGGTTGTACCTAACGATCTTTTTAATTGTTTAGTGAGATATACGGCCAAGTATGTCGCAAAGATTTAATTGAAAACACTTGCTAATATTTATTCAAGTAATGAGTGTAAAAGCTAAAGAAGCTTTGTGTTTGAAATGATAAAGTATTTTTGTTTTGAAAACCAGAAAATGACGAACAGCAAAATGGTATAATAAGTTAACTGGAATTTAGCATATTCGTGCCGAACGTAATATTTCATGAAAAATTTCAATGTACACTTTGTGATTTGAAATTGTCGTGCTAGTAATGGGTTATGGAATTGTATTGCCAATATATTAATCATTTAAATTTAGTTTACCATGTGATGAAACGAATGTGCGAGTGTCCAGTTTCATAGTGTATTTACCTTGTTTATAGTGATAATAATTTTTTTTTACTATTATAACGAAAAAAATTAAGTGTATAAGTTGGGGTGTAGTGTAGTGCAAGTGAGTGCACGTTTAATAACAAAATAGATGTATTTTATTGGATCATATTGTTGTTTTCTTAATCCGACTCCTGTGCCCGTGACATTTTGGTTTTTATTTTTAAACTTTCTTGTGTTTGTGTATGCGTGAGAGTGGCTGTGAGGTGTGACAGAAACGTGATTTCTGAAGTTCTGCTTTATTTGTTTATATATGTTTATAGATACGCTGACATTATAAAATGTGTCCAATCGAGATGCAATATGTGATTTCTGTGTTTAATGCATAGATATGATGAAGTTATTGTAAATGAGACTCATTTTAAAACCAATAATTGTGGACAGAAAATGTCTGATAAAATTCCCTTAATGTCAGATGGAAGTCCTTGTGATCAATTCTAGTTAAAATGTGCCAAGTTTTTCTTACTCTAAATCTGTGATAAATTACATGCAGTTACCCTACACTGTGCATAGGTGTGTTTTGATATACAACTGATATCGGCAAAGGTTATGTAAAATGTGCAAAACTTGAAGAAATTGGAGAAATATGGTAAGCAAATGTAATAAAAATATTGATTTATGTGTGTGTCTACCAATGATTCATTGTTATTCCATCGTGCTGATTCACGCAGTAATTTTTTTCTTTACATGCTTCTATTTTTTGCACTAAACGAATTGCAAGTATTGGTGCTATATAACATTTCCTTTTACTGCATTTACGTTTTATTCTTTATGTTGGTCTTAATCTAAAAGATTTGTTTTATAAGAGCAACTGTCATTTTATTTGTTTTAAATTCACATTTTTCATGTCTGCCGCAAGTGAAAGCAGCATCGATGGAATGTCATACAACTATATTTCACCTCATTAAACCATAAACAATCATAAACACGCTTATCGAATTTCATCAGACTGCACTCATTTTCCTGAGTCTATGATTTATGGGTTCTGTTCACATATATTTATTCATTCATGGTTATTAACTAAACCAGCACAACAATCTGAAAAAATAATATTTCATATAGGTTTAAATTCATGTAGGTCTTATTTTTCAAATTTTATAAGTCTGACAACACTCATATGCACCACACATGGTCAAGACTGTCAGTCAGACTTACTGACAGTCAAAATGTATTTCTCTTTCTCATTAACTGTCAGTCGAGTTGGAACAAGAGTCTACTTTACCGACCGTGCCCTATTGCGTGGTTCAATCTGTAAAGTATTCAGACAAAATATGTTTTTAACTGTCAGTAAATCTGACTGAGAGTCCTGACAGTGTGTGGAGCATATGGTCGTAAGATTAATCACATTTTGTCATGTGTTAAAGTAAAACGTCCAACTTATAAGTTTCTTAACAAGATATGCAAAATAATTTAGGAAAAAGTTTTGAAGATTGAGTTTTTTTATATGATCCTGGAGCTTTCTTAAAACTAATTTTATAAATTGTAACTTTCATGCTCAAATATAGTGATATTTGCAAAGGTTTCCAAACCGTCATGCCCTTACACTTTAAAAGCTTAATCCAGAAAGATCAATAACTAAGGGTATATCAGTTGATTAGTTTTTAGACTAAAATTGACTGAAAATGCATGCAGGGTTTGCTTCACTGCATGACAATCGAGTCCCATTATACACTATTTTACACGTTTGTAAGTCCCATTATACACGTTTGTAAATATATATTGGTATATATATATAATATATAACATTCTTTAAAAATGTTTTCGTCTCATCACTCTGATTGTTATTTGTGCTTTTTTTATCACCATAAGTTGTATAAATGAAATCAAGAAAAAAATTTGAAGTCTATGTTTGAGAAATATTTGATAACGGGACTTTAGTAGTATTCTGAACGACATTAAAAATTATCTTCAAGGAAGGAATACATTGTATATTAATTAATAATGATGATACAACTTAAAAGCCGTATATCAAGTAGAACAAGTTGATACCCTCAGACTTATGGTTGTCATAACCCTATCAATATTTCCCTTTGCATGTTCAATTTGCCACTAACTTCTGTCCTGTAAATAAACTATGATAACTATGGCTTGTATAACTATAACTAAATTTTTTATTGATTGACTTGTATTTCTATGGTCTAGTTGGGTAACAATATCTCAAATTTTACACAACTTTAAATCTTTTTGTTTTTTGTTCTGTTGCTTGATAACAATTTATCATCTATATATTTTATAAGCCAAAATTTGCTTTATTTTTATTCACACATGCTATATTTGTAAATATGGTTTAAAAGCATCATTTGTTTAAGTAAAGAGGGAAGTAGTACAAATGAGCTTTGAAATGCTGTTCTTCTACAGGCCGATCATGAAATATTCCCTTCCTACACACTTTATATTAGCTTCACTTGTATATATGTATGTATGAACATAACAGAATCTTTCAATCAAATTTTCACGTTCGAATTATTTGAAATTTTGCACGTCTAGAAATACATGGAAAATTTCAAATAATTCAAATTACAATACAATAATTTCATAACTAAAAATGTGGAAAATAAAATAATGGTTTAAAAAATACTAAAAAAATATGCTTTTGTAGCAATATCAACTAAAAAAAATCTTTCAACTTTTATCATCCTAATAAGCACCACATACTTTTTTTTATATTAAAGTTAATTTTTTTTGGTAATCACTTTAATGTTTTTTTGTTTGTTAAAAAAAATTATGCAGAATCGCGAGACATCTTTTTATCCTTGAACAAAATCTCTATATTTAAAGTTTATTTTTTTACTTTTTAGTTCATATTGCTACAAAAATATTTTTCTTTTTAATTTTTTTAAACTATAAATTTTAAAATACAAGATTTTCTCATGAATAAAAGTTGAACTTGTTGGAAGTGACTAATATACATGATCCAAATAACTAAATAAAAACTAGATCCTTAATTTCATTTTAAGCGGATAATAAAAAGTAAAGCGGATATTATTACCAACACAAATAGTTTGGCTTTGAAAATATGTACAACTTTTTCTGAATTGATGGTTTCATGCGAATTCAAAAAGACTGTGTGTTGTAGTCTGATGGACATTGTAATATCAATTATACACGGTGTCCGGGAATAAGTGTCCGGCAAAGAAAGACGCTATTCATTGGTCATAAAGACATAAATTGTCATTGAAAGGAAACGTAAAACATGTCCTTACAAATTGAGTGCAGAAAACATATTACACAACTCTTTTTAACACACCCAATATTTGCCTACCCGGGTAAGCACAGTGTTCCTGTGCTTACCCGGGTAGCTAGATGTCTTCACAGCTGTTCGCGGGTTAAACTCCACTTAGGGGATAATGTGCGCAAGTATTGTGTTTCATATTGATTTTTTAAATTTTATTTTAATGACAATCAACTACTGTTCAGTCAACGAATAACGTCGTTCTTTGTCCAACATTTATTGCCGGACACCGTGTATAATTGAAATTAAAATCTCCATCAAACATAATAAAAACATAATTTATAAAACATGTAAATAATTTTTATCCTCTAAGGAAATCTCAGCCCATTTGATATTTGCCTTCAAGGCTCGAATGCTCACATAGTAAAACTTCCGCATACTTCATGTTCAATTTTAATTTGATTCCCTTGGTTTCATCTTTTGCACACCATTCATCAATATATTGATGTAAATATAATTATTAGTTTTGGAAATCATCATTTTAATCATTTATTTAATAATATATAAATAAAGTAAATCATTTTATGTCGATTATTTGAAGCCGTATGCCTCACTGTTAGATTTTGTTTGAATTCGATAAGGTTTTTTAAATAAGAGGAAAAACTAAAACCCTACTATGGAAAAAATTATTGAAAACACGAAATACATACATACATACATACCTGTGAAATTCATAACATTGTATACACTCTGTATCAAGATGAACCTAAGTGCACCTCATTTGTTGTAATTACTTTAGTAGTTTCATATGTGCAGGGGAACAAATTTACTCACATACATGCATACATATATACATAGCCTGTAAAATTGATATTGTATACCCTAGGACACTCTCTGGATCAAGATGAATCTAAAGATACCTCATTTGTTGTAATTATTTTATTGGTTTAGTCTATACGAGGGAGCAAATTTACTCGCATACATGCATACATATATACATATCCTGTAAAATTGATATCGTTGTATATACCCTAGGACACTCTCTGGATCAAGATGAATCTAAAGATACCTCATTTGTTGAAATTATTTTAGTGGTTTAGTCTATACGAGGGAGCAAATTTACTCGCATACATGCATACATATATACATAGCCTGTAAAATTGATATCGTTGTATATACACTAGGACACTCTCTGGATCAAGATGAATCTAAAGATACCTTATTTGTTGAAATTATTTTAGTGGTTTAGTCTATACGAGGGAGCAAATTTAGTCACATACATATACAAACACAACCTGCGTAATTCATAACGGTATATACCCTAGGACACTCTTTGGCTCAAAATGAATTCAAGAACACCTCTTGAAATTACTTTAATATTTTAATCTTTAGAAAGGAATTAACTCGCATATATACATACATAACCTGTGAAATTCATAACCCTTCCTCTGCCGTAGTTGGGTAATAAGAAATTTTAGTAGTCTATTGAAATTTGGGTTTTACCAAAATTTTTTAGTTTCTTCGTATAGTTAAACAAAATTGCGATATCACGTTGTCTTCAAACTATGGGTTATTAAAGCGTGAAAATAAAATTTGTTTTTGGCTTATCAAGAATTTTAATTGGTAAAATTAATCTCAATTACAAAGTGTTTTTTAATGTTTTAAATTTTATTACTTCACTTGAACTTTGGAAACTTTTTGAATAGAATCATCTTACTGTTCTTGTGAGGACTGCTGTTAAAAAATTTGAATATTTTTGTAATTCTTGAACATTTTTTTCCTATATATTTTATTATTTACAACATCCAAAGTACATGACTAGATAACTTAACGTTAATTTTTTTCTACAGGATCAACAATTCTTTATTATAAAATTTTTTTTGAACTTGGCTCATGTCGTGTTTAGTTACTTAATAAAAACCAACGTTTCCACATTACTTCATAAAAAACCCTTGTTTATTTTTCTTTTATTATCTACAGTGCAGCATATGAACTTGATAACAATTAAAAGAAACAGAAAACAACAATTACAAGAACCCGAGTTGAGAAACTAACAATTTGTCTATTTCTAACAAACGTTCACATTCACTTAATTTATATGCATATTTAGGAGAAATTAGTGATAGTGATTTTTTGCTTTTGCACATTGTTTATAATAGTACTATAGGAGCTAATTTTTGATGAGGTTATACTATTTACATGTAAGTTAATTGCAATTAGTGTAATTGCATAATTTGAAATAACTAATTTATATCTAGTCATTGTTTCTGAGTAATATATTCTGAGAGAATTTCATATTAGTTTGAATATGAAATTATTTAGCACACTTTGACAATATATTCCATCGTGTGTATAATATTAAGTAGTTATTTGATGTCACTTAATAATTAGCAAATGCCGTATATATTAATACGTAGTTATATAGGCACATATTAAGTGGTTGAAAAAAATAGTATAATTTTTTAATGGTATAATTGGGTATTTGACTAAATTTTTATTTATTTTATTAATCATAATTCCAAGGTACAATCTGATGAGTGAAAATTTTTTTTAATAATCTTAAAAATTGACCGAGTTATAAAAGTTTAAATTTAATCTTTAGACAAAGACGGGAATACTGTGTTGTGGTCATTTTTAATATTGGAATATAGTATCCACGAGATAGAGGAAAAGAGACAGGGATATACCCAACCCTATTCGTATCTTCAAATTTAGAAGCCTGTAAGTGGCTTATTTTTCAATCAATTTTTGACTTTTTCCTCAAGACTGGTTTTTAATTAACTTATATTTCACAATATTGTACGAAAAATATCAAAATTTAGAATGAGTCAACTACCGTATTAGAAAATTCCATATAAATATTAACGCAGATGGGAAGTACCTACTTTTAAGTTATTTTTGTTACGAGTTTTTAATTCTATTATTTCAATGCCAATGTACAATAATGAAAAATTTTGATTTATTTGTATTGATGTCTACAGGAGAAGGTACAGAGTAAGACGGTAAGTTGATAATAGATAATTATTCTTGTCAAATGTTGAAAAGTTTATCGATAATGATTTTAAAAAAAGGTAAGTTTTGTTTTTTACAGTGGTAAAAATATTCTCTACAAAGTGTGAATTGAGAATAAAAATGTTGTTGAAAGGAAATTTGTTTTTTTTCTTATTAGGACGCATGGGATTAGTGAGCAGAGACTTAAAATATTAAGTGTGATGTGGCTGCATAGTTTGATTAGATGTAAAATTTATTTAAAGAATGTGATAGAATGTGAATTAAGGCTGATCTTGCTGTATGTGAATTAAAATTGCTGATATAAATGGAAAATGCTATGGTGTTAAGTTGACTCAATTCATTCATATCAAGTAGATCTTTGTACTTATTTTATATTTAGGTTTATAGGATATCTTTTCCTCATAAAACTGGAAAACAGGTTTTTGTTATTGATATTCTAATGAGATGACCTTTAACCGTCTGTTATTCTAAGTTTTTTTTATGCAAATTAGTTTTGTGGAATAATAAACAGATGTATCAAGGTAAGATGTTACTCAGAGTATTTCGCTAACATTTTTAGATTCATAAAAGAGTAAACAGGTGAGTTTTGGAATATGTTTTAACAACTTTTGGAAGCCCAAGTTGATTACAGTGATAATATAATTTGTGACTAATAAATAATTACTACGTGTGAACTAGTTTTAAACATTGTGTCCATTGTAAGTTTTTTTAAATATATTTTTCAGAATTGAAGACTGACGCCGATTTACTTTCGAAAATGTTTAATTCTGTTATTCATATATTTTTTTTATATTGAATAAATGAAAATGATATTGTATGAGTTTGTTTCATTTTTCTAATTGAGTCTTCTGATAATATAGAGATCTTTCGAGTCAAAATTTATTAAAAGAATCCAAACCCTTATATTCGATGATACTATTCTCTTTTGCGACTGTTTACAGTTTTCTTTAGAGTTAAAACTTCGTCAAATTGTAAATAAATGTTTTGCAACGTTAAGAATATTTTAATTTCAAAAGGGGATTAAGTGTTGACTTAGTTATGGCCAGAAATTTTAGTTTCTATTTGAGAATTGAATTTTGTCACAATAATAGGGTTAATTTTAATTAGTTATTTTTGCTTTCATGTATTTGATAAATGGGTTAAATCTATATTCATGCTTTATGTTCAAAGTAAAAAATATACCCATATTGACAACCCAATGACCAAAGGTTATTCTATGGCGATTGTTCTATCCATAGAGAGTATTTGCGTTCGCAAATGTCAAGGTTATTATAAGGGTGGCTTGGCAACACTGACTAGTGTATTACATCTGACACTGACTGGATATCTGTCATTGTGTGATTTATTATCTATGATTGTAACCACAGATGATATACTAAAATTGTAACGAAAATAAAATATCTTAAAAAAACAGACTTCAAAAAGTAAAAAACAACTTAAAATAAGTATCTACTTATTCGCAATAAATAACTAAATTGCTTATTTTTGACTCGACCAACTTACAACAAATTTAATTTATAATGTGAATTTAAAACCTTTATGTCCAATGTACTCTCACAATACGAAATAAATTCATAAAGACGTGATTATAATACAAAATGTTACATTGTTTTGGTTAATCAACGATGCAGGCACCGATTTCAAAAATAAGTAGGTAATTTAGTATTTATTGCGAATAAGAAGGTACCTATTTTGTGTTAATTATTTTTTACTTTTTAGTACCCATTTTTAAGTCGCTTTTTTAAAAGATATTTTATTTTAGAATTTTTAGTGATTAATAATATTAATCATCACATAACTAACATTAAATTATTCTCTTTCCTAGAATGTTGTACAATTATTAAAAGTCACGGGCAAAAGCTAGTATATATATAATTTATTCCTTGTCTAAAGTTGGTTACTAACGCACAAAAACGAAGCGATAATAGTAGCCGCCAGTGGTTAGTTGTCGCCGTCGAGGAGTTCTGTTCTCCATATCCGAAGTCCAATATCAGATTTTGCAAAGTAACAACTAACCAGTTGCAAATATTTTGAATTACGATTGATACGTTAAGGGGTTGCAATATTTATCTTCAGAACTCATGATCACACCCTCACCGTTATTTTGCAAAGTAAAAACTACCAAATATCTTGAATTGCGGTTAATTTATTACCATTTGAAAAGGAGTTCCATTTTTCATCTCCAGAATGCATCATCATCTGACTTGGCCGATGGTATAATTATTTTGGAAAGTAACAACACCAGTAGCAAAAATCTTGAATCACATTTAATTTACTACCATCCGTTAAAAAGTTCCATTGTTCATCTCCAAAACTTATCATCAGACCCTGACTTGGTCAAGGTGTAGTTATTTTGCAAAGTAACAACTATTAGTAGCAAATTTTTTTAATCGCGTTTGGTTTACTAGTACCCGTTAAGGACTTCCATTAGTCATCTCCATAAGTTATCATCAGATTCTAACCTGATATGTGATGTAGTTATTTTGTAAAGTAACAAATATCTTTAATCGTAGTTGATTTACTGCCATTTGTTAAGGTGTTCCATTGTTCAATTGCGGACTTCGTTGTCAAATCATCATCATGTTTACAGGGTACCATCCCTAAAGTCCCTTTTTCAAATAAAAAAAATCATCGGTCGGCTCGGTAAAGAATTGTTGCTGAATATACATAAAAAAAAGAATCCGATAAATTGAGAACCTTCTCCTTTTTTGAAGTCGGTTAATAAATAGTAAAAAAAAATCAAATACAAGTTTGCTATGATTGATTAATAGAATGGTTTTATTAGCAATTGATAGAAGGGTTTTAGTGTTTATAGGTAGTCGGATTTTATATTTTAATATATAAATAAATGAAGGAAATTTATTATTTAAAGGGCATGCAAAAATGAGATGATTTAAATCGTCACCTCCAACTCCGCAATGGAAAATTTAAAATACGTAGCATACCTCGCATTGTTTCATCAAATCGTGGATGCAAATATACCAGTCCTCACATTAAAATAGGTTATTCGACATATATAAATAATGAGCAATTTAAAAATACAAATTAAATTTATACAATATAATTTGGGTGAATTCTGCCTATTCCTATCTTTTTGTGTTAACACTTTTCGTGGTGTTAATTAACGTTGCTCTAAAACTATCGTAACTTTTGCGCTCTTTGATAAAATCGTAGACATGACGTCCGCACGCACTGCGTACTTTACTGCTACGTACTTTACAGATCACTTACTAATAGATCTGGCCGTCTGTAGCGACCACAGATTTAATTTGTGGATTTGTCCGTACCAAATCCGACCGTCTGTTAACGTTTTATTTACAGACCAGTCATATATTGACAATATTAGTGAGGTTATTCGAAAGAAAGATTGGGAGTTATGATCGGTTCAGTTGTAGCTCGTTTTAATATTAACAAAATTATGTTTAATAATATTCGAATAAAAATGGAAATAGTTGATTATTGGGTTGGTTGGTTTAAAATCTACCAATATAAAGTTGAAGTGGAGGTTAGGCTGCATTCTAAATTGATTGAGGTTTTGCTTCTAAATACGTAAACCAGGTAACAAAATTAAAAGAAGTAAATAATGTATTTACGGTCAGAAATGTGACATAAATTATAACAAAACATTGTTTAATTAAAATATCGAAAGCCTTAATTCGTACAGATAAATTTTATGAACACAAATTTTGTTCTTCCTATGAGGCCATTTAATTCATTAAGTTATTTAAAGCTTGCATTATAAAAGTGAGTATAATTAAGAGCTTAAGCATTTCATTCAAGACAATAATTATATGATATAAATTAGACAATCAGAATTATAAATATTAGGGTTAAATATTGAATATTTTGTTTTTAAAATGAGCATTAAACGCAAGTATAACCAATACTAGTGATGCTAAAATGCGTTATTGGCTTTGACTACAGAAATTTTGACATTAAACGCACGTGTACCCAAGCTGCTCTAATTCGTTACCGGCATTTACAACGACAATCGGCATATCAAGATTGGTCGGTTGAGCTTGGTTGGCGATCTTTTTAACACATGGTTATAGCTTTAGTATATGATCTGTTGTTATAGCGTTATCCGTATGGATATAGCGTGCGTTTACCCATAGCCTACAATTATATTAATCACAGAACATAAAACAATCTGTGATATCAATTGCAGTCGGCTATGGCTCATTGCATCATTCTAGCTACACTAGTACTTTAGGAATATGAATTTTGTTAAAAAGTATCAATATGTTTTTGAAATACATGCTCAATTATTGAAACCAACAGTGTGTAATGTACTCCGCTTTCATTCTGCTTCTATTGTTTTGGCCTACTGTTTCTATTATTTAGGGCATTGACCAATAATGACACAACTTAAAATGATATATTACAGTAATATAGATTTTTATATTATTGTAATTTTAATAAACAATATACCAAATACATTTTCTACACCAATGCGAACGGAGGAAAGTTCACGAATAAATAGTTAATGATGCATCCGAGGGCTTCCGCGCCCCCGGAGCGACCACGTGTCGGTCCAGGCGACAGCCGGACGGGCCTGGATCAGACTTTTACCGTTAGAAGACAATGGAGTAGGCCTTTGCTCAAAAATGGGTACCCGAATATCATTAACTTAAAGTAAAATGGTCTAATTTAAGGAAAAATTATGATTATCGTTAGTTTTTAAATTGATTAAACGTATTTAACTGTAAATAATAATATTGTTCTGATACAGTTGGTTTGCACTATGTTCATATAATAGTAAACAAAATTAGGCATTGTTTCTTAATATTATTTATGAAATGATTGATGTTTGAATGTCTTTTCTTTTTGTAAATTGTGAATCAAATTGTTATATTTTGTAACTATATAATTTCTTGAATTATGTTCTTCTAATGCCATGTTAAATATATAAGAAACGTGAAGTGACAATAATATTATGTAATAAACCTGCACGTTTTTCTGTATTCTGAACAACAAATATTTTTTCAAAAAGTCGTAAAAGGTACTATAGGAGTAAAAGGCTTATTATAATAATTATCATTATTATACTTCTTGCTATTATATTTTAATTTACTGGTTAGTTACTATTACTCTTCATTCTAGTTTATTATTTTGTAACTTTTTGGTTAGTAACATCAACTGTACCGACGTCATCTAAATAACCGCAAATATCAATGTAAGTACTTATTTAAGAGCACTCTCAAACGCATATACTAATATACATATATGACACAGACATGAATTTAAATGGTCTAGATTTTGATGACAATCTACATTATTTAAATTCATTCTATCAACATGTCCGATCAGAGTGACAGCTTCTTCTGTGTTGAATACATAAGAAACGTGAAAATAGACTTGTTGGAGATTGATAAAACAAAACTGTCTTTGATAACAGGGAATATATATAGCATTTAAGAGACATGTGAATTTGAAATGTAAGATCGCCTTCCTCATTCCGCAACTACAAATTGGAGAGTCTCTGACGTACAGTCTAGCAGGTGGAACAATGTTTCGAACGCTTGTGAATATAAATATGGTAAGCCACGTTTTTGGAAGAATATATGGCTGAGTAGGGAATATACAGTACCTCTGATCTGGGGTGATCTCTCCCATGTTTTCTGTCAGTCAGAGACCACAAGGAGCGCGCCAGGAAAGGAGGCTATGAACAAAATTAGAATGTAACATGGAGTTCATGTATCCCGTGCACGGCGATGAACCGGGCCTTTACGTGATGTATTTCATTATCTATTATACCTCAGTCACTATTAATTCATGCAAAAATAACATGTGATTCCGATCTTTTCAAGTCAAGCATATTTCTCTGAAAAAGTATTGATTATCCAGAAAAACTTTTAATACGTCAAAATTTCTTAAATTATTTGGAAATATTTTAGAAAAGTTATTTAGCGAGATTTTGAAGAGATAATAACTCTGAATAACTTTTAATAACTCTGAATAACTTTTCTGGAAGAGTCCGAAATAATTTAAGAAACTTGATTTATTAAACGTTCTTCTGAATAACCAATACATTTTCAGAGAAAATGAGACTTCTCAAATTTTATTCTGAGTTCTGAAAGAATTTTTGCAGGGAATAATTTTACTAGAGTTAGTGAGAAGTTAAAGCAAGGAACTAAAGGAGTCGGAGAGGGTTAAGAGTTTGTGAATCTTAATGTGCATACCCTCAAAGCCTCCACAATAGCCCGGCATTCCCGGAGAATATGAAGGATTCTTTCAGCAGGCGAAGGTTTATTAAACCAGTATAATGTCAACTACATTATACTGGTTTAATAAACCTTCGCCTGCTGAAATAAAGGTAGTAGAACAATGCGCTGGCTGCCGGACAGGGTCTATAAAGCATTTGTGCGTTTTCAAGTATAATCCACCTAAAATTAATTTCTAACGGAAATGAATAGCGAATTGGCATTTGGGGAGCTTTTGCGGGCCCCATGACACAACAATGTGTTTGGTTTGTACATTAATGTGTCAAACGAGGTAATATAAAGAGAATGGGGTATTTCTATACACTGGGTTTACAAGGTGTTTGATGTATTGGACGACAAGATATGGCTTAAAATGCTAAAAGCGATCATAATTAACAAATTAGAAGAGTAGGGTCAGTTTGTGGAAAATAAGACGGGTGGAGAACCTAGATGCCTTTAGGAGACACCGACCAGCAAGATATTGCCGACGGTGGGGTAGATGAGGATGAACACACTACATTTTTATAGGGCATTTATTTCATCGCACGACTCACGATCATCAGAGCTTGAGACCGAATGCGAGTCAAAGAAGTGTATATTAGTTATAGAGTGAAAACCCACCGTAATCCAGTAACCGCACGGAAAATGTCCATGTTGACCTGGCTCAACTTGAGTATTCCAGGGTAGTTTCGAGTCCAGGAATGTGCCAAGGAATTTAATGTTGGGGATGGTTGAGGAGTTCCAGGAAATGGAAACAGGTGGAATTATTCTCTTTCTAGTAAAAATCACAGCATTCTCGGATGGGGCCAAATTGTGAACTTACCCATAAAAAAAACTGTGAGCTTACCCATTTACTCAGGTTAGCGAGGTCAGAATTTAGGGCATGCTAGTTGTGCCGACGCGACTTCGTTCACGTGGAATTCGGTATAAAAAATATCTGTAATATCCAGATAAAAAGTATCCTGTATGTCGTTCGAAGGTATAAACTATTACCACCTAAATTTCATTAAAATTAGTAGTAGATTTCGTGTGATTGAAGAACAAATTTAAAGAACACAGGGTTCTGGCTTCTACTTTCATCCTATGCGTTAAATCAATCACTCTTGAAATATTTTCTATGTACAGAATTCACTTTATTATAATTTTATTATTATATAGTTATATAGAAACGGAAACTGCAATTGTCTTATTAGATGTATAAAAGAGCAGATCATTAGTGTACTGCTGTATACAATAACATTTATTTATAGAAGAGTGAATATATATCGAAGAGCAGGACTGAATATTTGGAAGGGCCACTCTTGACAGAATTTGTTAAGTGGATACACCAGGTTCTCGAGGGATGATTGATCTATCTAACAGTAAGTTGATAAATACATTTATAATATGCTCTGGAATTTTTTCGTTTCGTTTTATTTCAGCTCTTGTTATTTGTCTGACGATAGGGAGGTTTACATTATCGTAAATATGGGATTGTTATCGAGAAAAGGCCAATCGTTTATCGGTCTTTTCGCTTTCCTGAAGCGAAATTAATGACGTGTGATAATAGAGTGTTATTCTGCTAACTATTCTAGCCGATTCGTATCAAGTTTTCAGTGATCTATCTAGTCCGAACAGGGGATGGGGCTATGGGATTGTAGGATAAATACTAGGAACTGTAGGATAATTACTTTGGAATCTTTTTTGTCATAAGGATGGGAATAATTATTTCAGATTCCTAAGATATCGGGACATATCCTGAAATAAATATAGTGATAATAAGAGAAAGAATGTACCGGTGAATAGGCATGGAGTATTTTTCAACATTCAGTATATAATACTGTTGATGCCAGGGGCAGTCATGAAGGTATAGCAAAGATAATGCTAATTCATTAATGAGTTTTTTTTCTGAACAATGTTTGCAATTTGCAAGATTATATATAATGTGCAGCTCATTTAGAGACGGATAGAAGGACAAGCTTATTTAAAACATGAATTGGTTTTTCCCGTGTATTGATTTGGGTATATGAGACTGAAAGATAGTCCGAAAGCGCTTGATGTTTATGCATACGACAGAAAGAGGAAAAAAGCTCTAATAGCAGAGAGGGAGAGACAGAATTTATTTCAAGCTTCTTTCTTTTTTTTAAGAAGGATGTATTTTGTGTGAGCATGGGTTTTACGAAACGAATCTACGGGCATATTAAATTTATGTCTCTATTCAGCTTCTTTATGGGTTTTAATCACCGCCAAGCATACTTCATTCCACCAAGGAGAAGAGGAGAGGGGTGAGAATGCATCTTCAGTGGGATGGTTGTAGCAGGACTCAATGGTATCGAAGTCAGCTGGTGGGAGGATATGCACTTTCGCTTTAAGGTATAGGCGAAAACTCTCCCAATCTGCCATATGTAGATTGTATTTCTGAAGAGGGGTTTTTTGTTGAATTTAAATTTAAAAGTAACAATTATAAGTTAGCAGTCGCTTCCAAAATATTCGGATAAGTCATACCGAAACTTCTCCACTCCACGTATCTTAGGGGACTGCTCCGGTTGGATTACCATGACAGGTTGCGGGCGTTGAAATCCCTCAGGAATAGATAAGGGATAGAGGAGAGAATATCCCCTAACTCAAAAGTTATGGTACTGGACGAATGGGAATGCATAAAGAGAAAATGGTTATATCTCTAACCCTCGTGGCTACAACGCCGAGATAACAAGCACGAAAACCAATCAGTAAACGGGAGAAAGAAAGGGACTTCTCAGCCAGCAGGATAAATACACCTTTGCCATCCACTCTTTCATCCTGTAGGCAGGCATAGCCTTGGATCCTAAAGTGGTATTCCGGCTTTAGCCATGCCCCTGAAATAGCAGTCCATGGCTGAAAAAACATCACTTATTCACCATAGAGTATACCTGATAGCAAGTTGGCGAAGATCTGCTTTATTGGAAATAACATTGCGACTATTCCACTGCGAGACCCTCGCCGTTACTGAAATAAATCAAGATAGAAGGGTGAAGTAGGCATGTCCCCGTACCACAAATCTTGCAATATACTACAAGATTATACTCCACAGTGTGCTTGAACTTCGTACGAAATACCACATTTCCAAGTGTTTAAATAATAGTACAGGTATCAGTAGGGCAAAAAGAGGCATTTCTTTTCAAGGGTAAGCACTTTTTATTATATTAAAACACGATTAAATATAATAATTATTTATTTATTACGTGGTCGCGCTCACATATAATTAGTGCCATGTTAAACTGAAGTATGGATTTAGCAATTATATCCTAAACTTAACATTTTCTTAATGTATAAATATTTGAAAACCTCAGCTGTGGTTATCAAGGGTTAATCAGTGTTTTTCCACATATAAAGTGGAAAATAATTAGATGAATTGCAAATTAATTTTTAATGTACTATTTGGAATTAATTTTCCACTGATTATTAATGATTTTTCCCATGTTTGTTACCCTAAAATCTCCGGAGTTTATTTACCGATTTTGATCATTTTTTTATTTGAATTTATATTTGGTTACGCAATGTTAGGTATTTTTAAAAACAGGGTCAAAATTTAAAAGTGTCAAAATCTAATGGGAAATCTTATAAAAGTGATTCAAAAAAGAAAAACTTCAATAATTTTTTTATTTTTAGACATAGTAAGCGGTTGTTTTTTGTGTAAAAAAAATATATAAAATATTGTACGAAATGAATATGGTACGGTATTTTATAGTTTTCGAAAGATCTAAATATGAAAAAGAAATGGATGACAGACGAAATTAGTTTCCAACAAAATGCAGTACCATTTGAACTATATAAACACACATATCTCTATATCTATAAAATTCAGCGTCTTTCACTAGACAGATTTCTATGGGGATTGTTAGGTTACAGGAGGTAGGGGTTAAGTAGGAGAAGTAATAGGGGAGAGCGCAGAGCGCAGTAGTGAAGGGAGAGGGATAGGATGAGATGGGTGAGGGATGGGAACAGAACAGATAACTCTTGGTATTCGGTCTGGTTGGCGATAGGCCAGTTTTCAATTTGACCGCCTGATTAGCGATCACCACCCTATTCAAGTAAATGTCGTAAGGCACTAGTGTTAATAACAACTATATTTCGGCAGTAATAATGACGTGGCATTCATTACTCAAAAACCAGAAATTAGAAAAAACGGTTCTTGCTTGTGCTATATGTTTTAATTGTGATTATTAATGACGTAATTATTAATTTTTATTTAATATGAATAAATATATATCTGTTTTTTTTCTTTCATATTTCAATAAGTAATACTGATTCAGCTAGGAAAATTAAATTGAAAAGTAACTTGCCCATTCAAAAATTATATTGGATAAACAAAAGTAAATAACTTACAAGAAAAAAACCGCCTGCAAAATAAAAACAAATATAATAGGTTATATATGTAGAGTGGCTTATAAACCAATTGATACAGTCTGTAGACGATAACTCCATCGAAATCCTGTTATGTCCAATTTGTTTAACGCCATCCCGAGTTACATCAACTATGTGGAAATTTTTCATGGCCGAGTTGAATTTGCTTATATACGGTGAGAAACCGGAGTTTAGCTGGTTTTTTTTTCTTTATGTCCGTGGATTATGCAAAGTCCGACATCACCAGCAACATACAAGCTGCCTTCAACATAATTAGAAAAGGGAAGGATGTTGGTGAAAGGGGTTGGAAGCGAAGAATTACTGATGGAGGAATTATATTTAAATGTAGGGTGCGGAGCCTTCTTGGGTATAATTTTCCCTACTTCTCCATTGTGGAAATACTTTTCTACCCACACTCAGAATAAAATTTTCAGAGCTCGGAATACAAAATTTGAGAAATCTTATTTCCTCTGGAAAACCCTGAAAAAGTGTCGGTTATTTAAAAACCGTTATTCAAAGTTATTAGAAGATTTTGAAGAGAATTGGCGGAGCAATTCTTTTAAAAATTTCTCAGTAACTCTGAATAACTTTTAGAAGAGTCCGAAATAATTTTAAAAAATTACTTTCAATGACTTATTAAAAGTTTTTCTGAATAACCAACACTTTTTCGCAGAAATATTTCCATCAGGGCTATGGACGAGGAATCTTATTGGGGCTAGGAGGTTATGGACTTGTCTTTTCTTGACATGCGCGATTTTTGTTTCAAATCAGATTCGCGTAGACGAGAAGATTTCTGTAGCGGTTGCTTTACTTTTAAACAGATGACCAATTTTGGTAACCTAAATTCTAACATTTTAAAATCAGAAGAAGAAAAATTTTTTTTAGATGTGTTTAAATTTTTTAAAAATGTTTATTTGTGATAAATTCGGTCATCTACTAACTTCTTTTTTTCATAACGCCCTTATTTTTGTGCTGCATAAGTAAATAATTATTTCTTATGCCAGATGAAAATACTTCTCTGAAAAGGCGTTGGTTATTCAGAAAAACTTTTAATAAGTCAAATTTCTTAAATCATTTTGGACTCTTCTCCAAAAGTTATTCAGATTTATTAAGAGATTTTGAAAAGATAAATAAACTGCGAATTACGCTTCTAGAAGAGTTAGAAATGTTTTAAGAAATTTTACTTAAACGTTTTTTCTGAATAACCAACATTTTCTTAAAGAAAATAAGACTTCTCAAATTTTTATTCTGACTTCTAAAAGAATTATTGCAGAATAATATTTCCACCGGGGGTAAAATATAGTGTTAAAGTGGTAGGAACTTCGAAGTCCGTTTTGCACGAGACTAGATATAAATTACTATCTAGTCTCGTGCGTAACCTAACGCAAAACGGACTTCGAAGAACCTACCACTTTAACACTATATTATGCACAAGATTGTACAAGTAATAAATGTAGAAGGACATGTTTTTCATGCCAGGATCACAACCTGAATAGGCTAGTTGATCAAATTTGGTCGATATTTTACCTTAATGTCTATTTAAAAAAGCGATATTTTTTCCAAAAAACAAACCTTTGCGCTATATATTTTGCGTTTCAAAAAACAATTCAAATTTACCTCGAAAACAATCAAAACTGTTATGGCGTCTTGAAAGACATCACTACTCATGAAACAAACCAAAACAATTGTTGTCCGTGTATGACAGTTACTTCTTTTGTTTAATTAAAAATGAATTAGTTTCTTACAAGCATTTTACAGTACCCCAATATAAAAGCTACTGAAACGACAAATAAATTATTTATATACGTTCTAACAATAAACAAATACGGAAAAAGTGGGTGAAACGTGCAATGAACCCATCGTTTATTTACAGATTCAAGAATATATTTTTGTGAAGATGATTTCATTTTGATGTAAGTATTTATTGCAGTTTAAGTACTTATTTCATAAACTTTATTTTCACTACAAAATAATTGAGATAGAGTTCCTGTCGTAAACAATTATTTGCTATTGTATTTTCTATAGCTAAACATTAAAATGTCGAATCTCTGAGCTAATACAGTTGATTACAAACAAACAAATTAAAATGACTTAACACAATATATTTATAAATCTAAAACAATACTGATGTATTTTACAGTCGTAGATAATGTAAGTAACATTAAAGCTTTAATATTCCGAAATTCTGATGAACAGATATTACTATTTGACGCGAAAAATCTGCCCAGTACAAACAGTAGTAATTTCCCTAAAATTTTAGGGAAATTACCACTGTTTGCTTAGTTAAACCTTATTTCAGTGCGAATTGTATTTGCCTTTTAAAGTGTAATTGAGGACAACTGTATCAACTTTACAAAAATTGTTAAAAATGAAAAATTAATTTTGTTTGCAAATATTTTTCGTGAGGTGTGATGTAACGCTTTCTGATTGGTGTTCACTGACACGTGACTGAATTTGTAATTTTTCTAAAAATAAAAATAATCTTTATCACTGTATCAACTTTACAAAAATTGTTAAAAACGAAAAATAAATTTTGTTGACGCAAATATTTTTTGTGAGGTGTGATGTAACGCTTTCTGATCGGTGTTCACTGTTCACGTGACTGAATTTGTAATTTTCCGGGGGGCCCCGTTCATGGGTGGCGTCTGGGAACGACGAAAATAGCTTTAGATGCAGCACAGCGGGAGAGCCGCCATCCCAATGAAGTGGTTCTCGCTACCCTCCTAATCGAAACTGGATATACAATGAATAGCCGTTCACTAACGCACGTGTCTGTGTGTGTCTTCATCCAGCGGTAAAGTCCTGCTTCCATAGGTTTCTTCGAGTTGAAAGTGTAAATTCATCCCTGTGCCCACCATACATTGGTCCTCATCAGGTCCTCGAGAGAACTGGCAAAACTGTTACACTGGAGCTGAATGGGAAACCTTACAAGGCATCAATAGACAAAGTCAAGCCAGGGTATATCCTCATAGACTAGTCTTCTAGACCCACGACTGAAGCACAAGTGTTACCAAGTCCACCCTCAAACAATGAATTCATACTGTCAAACAATGAAACCAAATCATCTGCAAAGACTATGAGGACAAGAGAAGGAAGATCAGTTCATTTCCCAGCTAAGTTGGCAACCTGTGTAACATACTAATAATAAAAATGACTCACTTAAAAACAACCCACTAGAATAAGGTTTTAATTTTTTTTAACTCCATAAGCTCCGTGGCAGTGAAATGAGGTCTTATATAAGATTCAACTGATATTTGCCTTATAATATGCAAAACCATAAAACTTCATTTTAACGAGACGATTTGAATGGGTTAACGATAGTGATAGGATTTCAGAGAGCCGGTTTTTAAACTTAGAAAAGTCCATTATATGCTACCATTAATAACGATATGTAATTTTTACTAACTTCGCTTTAGTCATATAAAACGCCACTAAATCTAAGATTCTACTACCCATTCAGTAAAATAACGCTATCTAATCATACCTAAACATGACGTAGAAAGTAGGTCTTATAATGTGACATAAATTAAGTAATAAATTGAACAAGAAATAACAACCGTCCATATGGACTGTGGTATCACTTTCCTAACAAGACTTTTGTAATAAGGAGCGATGATGTTATAAATTGGGAAAAAATTCATTTTGACTATTCACGTTTTTCTATTATACTATATAGCATTGCTTTAAAGGATATTGTTAATTACAGTAGATATTTTATAACGACGTTGTGACGCGGGTTTCCCAGCGTTGCGCCGACCTCTTCTGGTCGTGGTGGGTCAAGGAATACCTTCCCGAACAGCACCGGCGGGGGCCCCGCAGCCACGGCTAGCCCTGCATATTGGTGACGTGGTCGTCATCGTCGACAGCACGGAACACCTGACCAAAGGTGTCATGACAGCCACCTGTGCAGGTGCAGACCGAATTGTTAGAACAGCTGACGTGCGCACCGAAGGAGGCGCACTAAACAAGACCTGCAAAGAAGCTAGTGATTCTTACCGATCAGGCCGTCTTCCACCGACAATTGGATGCAACGTCCCAATAGACGATGCACGGCGGGAGATATGTTCCGGACGGATGTACTAACCAAAGCGACGATCAGGCGGTCGCGAGTTCGTAACCTTGGCGTTACAACTGGCGGCCGCATAAAAGGATCTCTTAGCGGCATATAAAAGCGATTACGACGCTGCAAAACCATAGTCATCGAACAATCATAGTCGTAGTCTTCAAGTTGTAGTTATAGTGTACTTTGTAATTAGTAAAGAAATTGTATTACAACGACGACGAGTATTCATTTGTAATCGGCTCAGCTAGCTCTCTCCTGACTGCATAGTCAACAGTGACGTAGATCTGGTGAACGTTGAATCCTCCAATCCAGCAACAGTTAAGTGCGAGGCTCTGACTACTGCCTGTCGTCCCGCAAAAGCAGAGCAGTGAATATACACGTTAATAAAAAATTACACCCGCGCAGGGGAAACTGAATGTGTTGCTAAAACTACGGAAGAAGTTCGGGGTGACATGAACCTATCGTCAATAAATAACAAACAATAAGCAAATAAGCGTTTTAACGATAAATAAAAGTGTTATTTGAACATTGTATTCATGGATGCTTATGATTCGTATGTTAATAAACTTCACTTTCGGCAAGCAGATATATTTAACTACAAGAGTTTATTTGCACTATATATTTATAACGTATAGTTTAATTTTATTTGTCCTTGCGTATATTAAGCGGTATTTACTTACTTCGATGGGGCGGGGAATTTAGGCTGATGGAGGATTTGCGCAAGTACATGAGGTGAAGGGTGAATTTTCCTAATAGCAAGCGGACGAAGCTGCGGGCAAAAGATAGTATGTACTATATACAATAATGAAACTTTAATTTGATGAATAACTTTAGTGACAATAGGTAATAATAAAAATTAGGTTATAGCATTATTTTAAAAGTAAAATGATTTAGGCATAGATGAGTCGAATCCCGGAAAATTTGCAATGCATAAAGTTTGTTGGTGAGTTTGGATTATGTGATCAAAGGAGAGTAAGCTATTAAGATATAGCTATCAAGATATTAAAACCCCGGTGGAAATATTTCTCTGCCAACTCTCAGAATAATTCTTTCAGATTTCAGAATAAAAATTTGAGAATGTTATTTTATCTGAAAAATTCTGAAAAAGTGTTGATTGTTCTATAAAAGTTATTAAGCAATTTTAAATAAAAGTGGCGGAGAAATTCGTAATCTCTTAATAACTTTGTATAATTTTTCTAGAAGAGTCTAGAAAACTTGACTTTCAAAGACTTATTAGAAATTTATTTTTAATAACCAAAATTTTTTCAGACCAATATTTCCACCAGAAAACCTTATCTCTAGTTTTCACAGAATACCACAAATCATAGTAACATGTCATCAAAGTTAGTGGAAGCGAGCGCAATTAGTATTTGGATGGCTGTCGTTTTAATATAGATCTACTAAAGACTTTAATATAGATATACTAAAGCCATCCACAGGGATTGTCGTCGCCAGCTTTTTCATAAATATGTGTTTACCGTAAGTGTATTCAATGTCTTTGAAAGGCGAAGGAAACTTTCAATCCAATTTATAAGTTATCTTTAATTCTATCTTAATTTCCTGGATTACAATGTTATAAATAAAAATTTAATTAAAATTGTTTCGTAAACAATTGAGATTAAACTTTAGATATGTTAAACAATGAATAATTTTAACGAAATATTAACATCCTTGAATACATACGTATTTGCGATATTGAAAAAAAAATTATTAAATTACTATGTGAGGTTATTCTTTTATTAACATATCTCAATTAAAATATTTGAGAACAGTGTCAACAGTTTCAGTAAATAGGTCACAGCTTTGACAATCTCAAAGATACATATGGAACATACATTGTATTATAATTTATTAAGTTGAATGAAAGTCTGCAAAACTATTATCCTTGAATATATCTTAATTTTTATCATACATTTTGCGTAGTTTCAGTTAACGGGGCAACTGTAGTCAATGGATTGGAATAGTTTACTGATGTCGATATTTTTTGTAAAAATATTTTAAGACTGTAGAGTAGGTTTAAAAAAACCTTCTGATGGAAAAGTAACGCATATTGTAAACAATTAATCGAAACTTCTAAATAGGAAAAAAGGTAAATTTTTTGACTCATTGAAAAAGTTATTATGAATTTAGTATCCACACAAAAAATGAGAAAAATATAATATGCAATATATAACTTAAATGCAATATTTAACGAGATAATAAATAATTTTTAGAAGACTCTCTTATAATGAATGCTAAATAACTGGCCAGTGACGTCATAAATCTTTATCTTTATCTTGGATTATATAGCGTTCGTTCTCTCTAGAGAGAACCTTTGCCAATGTCAACTGTGGAAAAAAGGCTATGCAACACTGATTAAGTCATATTTCGGATATTTGTCGTTGTTGCTTGTTAACAAAAGAATAAACTATACAATAAAACAAAAATTAAATAAGAAGTTGGCTACAATTAAACAAAAAGAAGAAAATTACATTATAATATACAGAGAGTACAAAATAAGTATTTACAAATATACAAACAAACATAAAAACAAAAATAAATAAGAATATAAATATGAAATATTCTATATTTTGATGTCGTTCTTTTTTATGAACTGAATAATTAATCCTATAATGGAATGTTGGCAATAAATAAAAGTGATCTTATATTGATGGGCAATTGAATTTTATATTTTAATAATTTGGAAATAAACGAAAGAAATCTATTATTCAATGGACATGAAAACATTAAATGATTTAGATCGCCTTCTCCAAGCACACAATCGCAAACTGGAGATTATCTGACCCACAGTCTAGAAAAATGGGTAGGAATAGAACAATGACCCAAACGCATGCGAGATACCACAGGATTCCTTTCAAGGGAAAGTAAATGTTAAGAACCAAGGTTTTGTGGGTATAGAAGATTGGATCTGGAAATATCCCGCACCCGTAATTTGGGATGATCTTTACAACAACGCCAAACGCCCTCTGCCAGTCAGATGTCATCCATGTCATAAATCGGTTGTTTTGAATGGGGCGTTTTCATGCGAATCGTAGTTCGTTAGTTTTTAAGTCGTTATAACTTTATAATGAAAAGCCCTAGGCACGATATATTTATTTAACCGTTTTTAAAGTTATCACTTATTCTGTTTTAGTAATAAAAATATATAGCCAAATACTCTATTGTATGCAAATATTTTTTCAGTTCTTTAACATTCGATGTCGAAATGTATTTTTTTAAATTATTATGGATTGCCATTCTAGCAAGAAAAAAGAGGAAAGTTGTCATATTTTCGACAATCGAAGTTATTATGTATTTTAACCAAAATATTTAAACAATTTTTTATTGAAGAATTACGCCAACAATATGAAAGATAGCGATGAGTTGTTATATGTATCCGAGACCGAAAATAGTAATTCGGAAGAGAATGTGCGAACAACAAATCATATTCTATCTCACTTACACAATTTATTTACTTGCCAAAAGAAGAAAGACGCTAATAAATTAGGCGATAAGAAAAAGTCTCGTAAGTGTAACCTTACTTTTACAGTACAGATACACTTAATCAAATGCTATTAATTTTTTTTTAAGTAGCAACATCCATAGTGTTGGTAATTATATATGAAAGTTATTCACAATTTAGAAATTTGTATTTAAATATACTTTTTTCTATTTCTTATTTAATTCAGCCAATTTGAGTTCAGAAACTTATGATGAATATCTAGCAGCTTTGCGTAGAATGGGCAAAAACTTCCAAAATGAAACTGACGACGATGAAGCAATAGTAACTGCACGAGAACGATATCGACGAAGATCACGACAGAATGCATTGTAAGCTCAAAATCGAATTGGTTTTAGTCATATTTAAATACCATATTTAATAAAGCGTATGTAGAAAGATATTTACAATGTGAAATCAGTCATCCTCGTTATGCAAAGGTTTTACCAGTTTTTATATTTCTTACCGTTGGCCATATTATCTAACATCTACAAATAAGGTAGCTACCCAATTAAGCAGCAGCATAGCTAGTTGTTTGGTTCTTTTTCAAACTATGTCGAACTGTTCTGGTACACAACACATACGTGTCAAGGAACCAGAACCCAATATTCCTTTGAATTTTTTTGTTTTGCTTATTGTTTACCTTGTGGAAATATTTCTCTGAAAAGTTGTTGATTATTTAGAAAAACTTTTAATAAGGCAAATTTCTTCAATGCTTTCGGACACTTCTAGGCAAGTTGTTCAGAATTATTAAGAGATGTTGAAGAGATAATAACTCTGTATAACTTTTTATAACTGAATAACTTTTCTAGGAGAGTCCGAAATCGTTTAAGAAATGATTTACACTTTTTCAGAGTTTTTTTAGAGAAATGAGACTTCTCAAATTTTTATTTTGAGTTCTGAAAGGATTATTGCAGAGAAATATTTCCACCAGAGTTCTCTCTAACAAACGGTGAAAGAACGTTATGACCCATCACGTTTTCATACTGTTAAGCGAAATTACATTATACTACGGTCGCAGTCTCGTTGCATGTGAAGCGATAAAACAAGTGAGCAAAACGGAACATGTTGTGCTATTACTCGCACTCGTAGGTCTTTATGGCAACGGCTAGTGATACGTAACGCTCGTGACGTAATATTATCCACAAGGCACGTACAAAATGAAACTCGAACAATTTAATTTAAATATCTTCAATCTTCATGTACAACAGAGTTATGAATGGGTAATAATAAACATTATAATACACATTTAAAACACAATTGTAATAATTTTAATTAACATTAGACTAAGTAAATATTAATAACTAATTAATTACTAATTATCACTGCCAACAAAACCATTGGTGTGAGCGCAAGTCAAGGAAGAAGTGAATTTACTTTATCAGGCCATTGCTAATGTTTCAAAGGCATACAAGAGGAAGATTTGAGAAAGTCACACACTTTGATTTGAGAAAGTCACTAATTATTTCAATTATTTTAAAAATGATCATCACAGTCATCATCACCGGCATCGTGATTTAAATTAATAACGAAAGACAGTGGGACGTATGACTTTCTCAAGTCCCCATCTTGTATAGCTTCTGCATGTCGAACACAGTTTTCCAAATTTTCTTTTAAGATATTTGCATGATGGAGTAATTTCTTGACATTTGCAGTTTTAAATGGGTCATTCTTCATTGCCATTTCTCCCTTTACTTAGGCCCACACCAATTCTATAGGGTTATATTCGCAGTTATTAGGTGGCAAACACAACTTCATGGCCATGTTGGTTTACCAATTGATCTAAATATAAACCTTTTCAGGTTTATACCGATTTACCTTTATTTTTAACAATATTTTTATTTAGACCACCTTCATTCTTTTCATCAAGCCAAGCTCGTTTATGTGAATGGTTATGACTAACCCAAGTTTCGTCAAGTTAAGTTCTTGGGCGCGTATCTCCGCCCTCTTTCAACTTCCTTAAAAACTTGAGTCTAGCACAAACAATATCACTTCTTTCCATCAACCGTTTTCTTCCGACCGGAGTTGTTGTATATTTATAACCAAGCTTTTTCAAACATTTTCTTCATTGAGGTTTTAGACACTGAAAACCCCCAGCATGTTCCTCTGATTTTTCCAATATTTTGTTCACTGATAGATATTCACAATTAGAGTAAAACGATAAAACTCTTTGTTTAATAAAAGATTTGTCAAAATATTTAGACCGGTTAATGGAAGAGGCTTATTAATCTCTTCAAGATGACAATTCGGTTCAATATTTTTTAATGTTATCTGCCGTTCTTAAAATTACACCACAAATTTTCACAATACGTCTTATTAAAACTAGGTTCTTCTAACTTTGGTGGACCTTGTTTAATTTCACTCAAAAATGTCAAAACATTGTTGGTAACAATGCAAGTTTGTTGATTAATATTGACACCAACAGATTTAATATTGCTCTCAAAAAGCTTCTATTTGATTAAATAATAAATAAGTAAAAAAAAAGATATATATATATATATATATATATATATATATATATATATATATATATATATATATATGTATATACAAATGTATATACACGCATGTACGTACGCGCGCACACACACACACACGGTGTGCGGGAATAAATGTCGGACAAAGAAAAACGCTTTTTGTTGGCTATAGAGGAATGAATTGGTGTTGAAATAAAGCGTAAAACACGCCCTTTTTCTAGTTGGATGCAAAGAAATATTACACATAACTCTTTTTAACACACACAATATCTGCCCGGAGTGCGGTGTTTACCCGCAGTGGTGTTGTCTTCGCAGCTGTTCGCGGGTTATTTCCCCGAGCGGCGCTGAACAATTTACGCAAGTATCGTGTGTACGAAAAATATGATAAATAATTATGAATATTATTTTCAATTTTCTGAAAAAGGTCATGTTTTAAATTTTATTTTAACGACAATCAACTATTTTTCAGTCAAGGAATAACTTTTTTCTTTGTATAAAACTTATTCCCGGACACCGTGTATATATAAATAATAAACAATTCCAGTTAACAAGCCGAGTTAAAAGATATCAGAACCCATTTACTACCCAGGTCACAAACAATTTCTACGAATAAATAAACAACACGCCTAGACTGATTATGAGAGCTGACCAAATAACGTTATTTGTTAACAGAGTATTGTTACTATTACGCCACTAAGTCAATTAAACATCTAGCAAATGTGACGTCACTATGTTTAATTGGCTTGGTGGACTAGTAAATAGTAGAAAGTGCGCGAGTCACTGACCAGGTGTTCTTTTTATCAACAGCGTGTAGCGGACTCAAATCATTTTACGAAATGGGTTTTATGCTTCGCATGCAAGAAGACCGTAGCCGTAATTATAATCTATAAGTTTAGTGTGAAAATACGTATGGAATACTTGAATACGCATGGTTATACCATCTTAATAAAAAAATGTTCATCTAATCCAATCGTACTGATGATATGACCCCATATTAAAATTTGGTGTCGCTTACTAATTTAGTATTGATTTTGAGTTTACATTACTGGCAGACAAATACAATTAATGTCTATAATTAATCTATAATTCACTAAAGTAGGCCAAGGTCTTTCCCATGACTGGTTTTAAAACGAGGTGAATCAAATTTTGTTTTACGGTAAAAACTGAGTGCGATTCTGTTATCTCTTGAAATATGGCATACGATTTTTAGAGTTCCATAGCTCAAAAGGAAAAAAAAACGGAATCCTTATAAGAACACTTACGTGTCTGTCTGTCCGTTTGTCACAGCCATTTTTCTCACAAACCTCTTGAAGTAGAAATTTGAAATTTGGATAGTAATAAAACATGTTAACTCGCAGATCAATAATAAACACTCAAAAATATTTGTATAGGATTGTTGGGGAGGCGGGGCATCAAATAAAGTACTCAAAAAAAATTTATTTAATGCCATATATTGTATCAGGTATCATTTGTAACGATTAGTTTTAAGAGTCTCAAAATTGTATTTCCTAATTTTAGTTATATATATAGGTGTATATATAAATATGTAAAGATTTTTCATAGTTTTAAGTACACCTTTTCAAAAATATACTGAAAAAATATGTTTTCCTCAATCTTATTTCCGAAACTACACAATACAAAATTATAAAGAGAAATTAGTTTTTTAGAAACCTATGCAATGGTTATAAGAATGGCATAATTGGGTATTTGACTAATTTTTTTGTATTCAATTAATCATAATTTCAAGGTACAAGCTGATGAAGAATGAAAATTTTGTTTAATAATCTTAAAAATTAACCGAGTTATAAAAGTTTAAATTTAACCTTTAGAGAAGGACGGCAATACTGTGTTGTGAGGTCAATATTAATATTGCACATTATTTTCTATGAGAGGAAAAGAGATAGGGATACACCCAACTCTATCCGTATCTTAAAATTTACAAGCCTACAACTGGCTTATTTTTCAATAAATTTTTGAATTTTTTTCAAGACTGGTTTTTAATTAATTTATATTTCACAATATTGCACGAAAAATATCAAAATTTAGAATGAGTCAACTACCGTATTCTAGATGTTATAATTTTTAAAATATGCACGATATTCACGCCTGTACGAGGACAGTGGCCAACATATTAACGTTGTGTAAAGTTAATTTTTATAAATAATTTAGTAGAAATATTATGCACCCTTAAATATTTAAAAATGCCTAAATGTGTACGGAACCCTCATAGTGCAAATTCTACTTGTGTTTGACAAGTTTTTTTCTGTCTCATTATCTATTAACATCTTATTCATACAGAACTTTAGTTTTACCAATAATTTATTTTATCCTCTAAATTAATTTTTAAATATAAACTTTCTAAATGTTTATTTTCTATAGAATAGATGAAGCTGTTCAAGCACTGAAAGACGATAATTATGAATTGACAAACAGTACTATACTTGCAACCATGGTACCAGATGAAGTAATATACGACTGTAAATCAGAGGATGTTAGAGAATACGACGTCGCATTGATGTTTATTGATGTTTCGGGTATATTATTTTCTTTTTAAAGACTACCCACTATTTGTCTCTTGTGTAAGTCTATTTGTCTCTGGTCTCCACAGGATAGGAGACTATTTGTCTCCTATCTACAGTAAGATGGAGTTATTGGGCATTATATAAAGTATTTGAAAAGATACTTACTGTCTTATACAGAATGAATTTTCAAAAACTTTCTAAGGTGCTAAAGTACAAGACAATAAATATGATTTCTTCCTTTTTCCCTTCTGCGATTCGTTAATTAGATAACTCTTATGAGGAAAATTTTCATTTCCTGTACAATCAGATATCATAATATTAGATTTAATTTTTTTGCCACAAATAAATATACGTCCTTGCCACGGTGTATTGTATTGATCAGGAGGAATACGGCCTTTGATGGCATGACATATCACGGGGACCCTCTTTCGATTTCTGGACACTCGTCAAGTGGGGTTAGACTAGTGTTCTGGTTGGCTCTAAGTGATTGCTCTCGAAGCAATAGGTCCACCATATGTGTCAACTGTATACATTAAAGTAAATAAACATTTGAAATAGTCTTTTTTTGGTTATAAAGAAATTTATTTTGTTACAATTTCAGTAACTTACTTCTAATAAAATATGGTTCAAATTACACCAAATATATTCAATAGTTAAAATTGTATTAAAATTAAGAAAATTGCTAAAACTATAGTTATTATCTTACAGTATTATTAATTCTAATTTCATAGCATTAGTTTTGGTGCGATAAATAGAAAATATTATTTATTGCAAATATTACACTCTCTGTTTTACCTCATCTTATCCAATTTACCTCTTAGCGATGCCAGATTTCTTTTTGCTCATTGTCCTTTAGTATAATTTTATTGATTAAAGTTTTTATAAAACGCAATTCAGTTTGCAGCTAGACTTGTTGTTTTACATGTTTCCATTTCTCGTGAATAAACTTCTTAATAAAAAAAAAAAGTTCCGTATGATAGCTCTATAATCACCTTGCTATCTTTACTTTACACATTGCTTTACATTTGTTTCTTTAACAAACTATTATTTCCGACGTATCAGAATTCATATGTCAATTATTTTTCAAACTTACTCCTCTGGGAGACATAGAGCTTTGTTATATATAGCGGTGATACTCAAATTATTGATTTGTAAATATAAAAACTTTCCTAAACCAAAAACATTTATTGAAAATAAAATAAACACAGCCATCTAGTTCAGAATTATGACATTATACATTAATGATAGTTGTTTGTAGAAGTAACAGATGTCGTTGTAAAATAATTAACTCGTAATCTATTATGTAATTGGATAGTAGTAGACTTGAATAATAATCTTGATAATTTTTTGTAGATTTTGGCTCAACCCTTAAAGTGATAAACTACAGTTTTATTAAAATCCATCCAGTGGTTTTGCATGATACATTTGTGCAAAGATAAGGTTGCATAACCATTTGATTACATGTATAGTTGACGGCAAGGCTTTATTACCGTTTGATTAAATGTATATTTTGAAATAAAACTTCTTATATAGGTAAAGTGGTGCGAGTGAGTGAGTGAAAACTTCTTTTGGTTCACTTTATCCAATTTTTTGGCAGAAAAAAATTTTAGAATTTTGCTTCGGGTACATTTGGCGGTAGGCTGAGTATGGTTAAACGGTTTGGCATATTTCAAGTCCAAGTATTTCAGCCCAATGAGAGTAACCTCGAGCAGCCTAGTATAGTATAGTTTGCAGTCGGAAAAAAATTGCAAGTTCACATCATGTATCATGACCTCATGTTTATTCCATGGCGGGCTCGGTATACCCGAACAAAAGACTAGCTAGGCGAGTTATATATATATATATATATATATATATATATATATAATATCTTTGAAAATAAGTTCACTCGTTTTTCAGTTTGTGTATTCAGTTATATTAGTTACCAAAGTTTTCACTTCTACTGTATGGTCTTAATCACACCCAATTTTTTTTATTTGCCTTTTTCTTGATTTTTTAGAACTATGAAATGATACAGATTTACTCGCTCGGCATGAGGCTCAGCCAGGTTCTGTCTAAAGTATATATACATGTATTTTAAGTCAGTTTAGTATCGTTAACATTTAATAAATTATAAGACATAACTATGTTTGTTTTTGATATAGTCTATATTCTAAAAATTATGGTTTCAGAAGTTTACGGAAAAATCGATGAACTGATTGATGGCAGCAACTGATAAACTGTTAGAGATAGCACAAGAGAGATTATTGACATATATCTTTGTGAAATGAGTGCTCGTATCATTGCTTTAATTATTAACTAATTTTCTACAGGTTTCTCTGACCTTTGTGAGAAATACAATGCAATGAGCGAAGGTGGACCCTCCAGTTTAACTGTAGTCCTTAACTCATACATGGCACCCATGATCCAAGAGATTCTTTCAAACAATGGAGACTTGCTTAAATTTGCTGGAGATGCCTTCATATCCATGTGGAAGGAGACCGTTAAGTTTTCGATGCACGATATTTCACATGCTGCCCTAGATTGCGCATTAGCTATTCAGAAGAATTACGGATCTCAGAAAACTGAGGTCGGAGTTGATCTGAAAGGTGAATTGTATAATTTTTAATCATTTTATTGATGACTATTTCATTATTTCATAGAAATTGGCGACACAATCAATTTTTATTAAAGAAATGTATTTATTAGCGACAAAGTTGAAAATGCTAGTTATAGAATATTAGAATAATAATAAAATTGAATCAATAAAACAACAAACATTTGTTTATAGGAAAAAATTTCTATCAAAATTTATAAGGAGTTAGTAAATAAAGAGTTATTGTTGTATTTGACATTCACGAGGTACATGTTTTCTAATTCATGTTTGCTTCACAACTCTCCTAATGCTGTCTGCGCTTTAAGCTTTCATTAAACATAATACTAGTTGGTTTTTGTTGCTATATTTTTAACGAGAGAAGCATTGAAGGAAGAAAGATATTGAAATATATGGCCATTTTGTAGAATTGATTAACGTAGTGATATGTGGTTATAAGTTTTTATTTTCACTCTTAATATTTAATCTTATAAAGTATTCTTGTTTCATTGAGTTTCTATGACCTCAAATAAGAAAGACGGCACCTATCTGTCACAATGCAAAACCATTTAACTTTTCTCAAAAATGACTCCTCATGAAAACTTGAAATTTGGCATATTTATAATAAATATTAATATTATATTTGTATATTTGAATTTGTAACATTCAAAAATATTTGTAGGTAAATATAATAGTGGTCAAATAAAATTTTCCAAGAATATTTTTCAGTTCCACGTATCAGGTGGGGTTCTGATTGAAAGGATAATTTACTACGACTCCATAACTATTTTTTTTATTATTGAAGCGTATATTAGTGATTTTTTAGAATAATGGTTTAGTTGAAAAATAATTTTTCTGTATGCTTTTTACTTACATAAAAATACTACAATTCCCAATACGTTTGCTTCATTTCATGTGGCGGCAGTTGGTAAACTGGTTTTTAGAATAACCTAATTTATAACCTAATCAAGAGTTTTATGACATTAATTAATATTAAATCTGTCATTCCAGTAAAAATTGCGATTTCTGCGGGCCATGCATTTTTCTCCCTAATCGGAGACAGTAATTGTCACTACATTATCGTTGGACAGCCCGTGTGGGATGTGAAGGCAGCAGAACAGATTGCGTTACCAGGTGACGTAATTGTTTCACCTAGCTTGTGGCAGTTTGCTAATCAGGGGGAGTATTATACAGCATGTCCCGATCAATACCATACAAAGGTTTTAGGTGTGGGCCCTTTATGGAAGCGTGTAGAGAATATTGGGGTGCTGGATATCAATGCATCTAACGGTAAGTTAAAGATTTATTCTTTTTGGATTTAAAACGGAGCAAAGTGTATTTGCCTTTTTTGCTGTCTCAGTGGAATTCCCCTGCTTTTACTGTGTCGATGGAATAATGAAGAATATTCCTTGTTACTAGAATAATAAATTAATAACTTCTCTGCCATTATTGTATGGGCAGTCCTAATAAGATTTGCTTGCCATTTTCTTTGATGTATTCCCTTTTCAATGGCAGCAATGTGAATGACGGGTTTTGAAGATGACTACTACTTTGAATTTGAGAAAGATACACAGTATTATCTAAAAAGTTCTCAGACAGATTTTTTGTTAGATTTTGTGTCTGAAAGTATCTCTCAAGTTTTACTATGGAGCAAAGAGCATGGGCCAAATTTTCTTTCAAACTTAGCAAAATTTCAGTGGAATCATACGAAATAATAAAAGCAGCATTTCGAGAGGACACACCTTCATACACATAACATTTGAGTGGTTTAAACGTTTTATGGCCTACAAACTGGAAGTCACTGGGAGATGACGCATGAAGCGGGCGTCAATAAGTGGCTTGATCTGATGAAACTGTGGAAGCTGTGTGTGTTTGACTAACTGAGTAGCATAGAGTATCTGTTCCGGATCGGCATACTAACTTATGCGACGATCGGGCGGCCGTGGGTTAGTAACCCCTCGCTTTACAACCGGTGGCCACAGAAAGAGACCATTTAGCGACATATAAGAGGGTCACAATGCTGAAAAATCATTGGCATCAATCAGTTCATCGGTTCGACTTCGAATTTAACTTCTTGTTCGCTCCAGTTCTAGTAATAGTAAAGTTTACAAATAGTAAATTAATTATTAAAGAAATAGCCTTACACCGAGGAGGAGTATTCATTGACAATCGACCCAGAGAGCTCTCTTCTAACTTTATAGTCAGCAATGATGTAGATCTGGTGAACATCAAATCCTCCAATCCAGCAACAGTCAAGTGCTGCCTGCCGTCCCTCACATCATGGTCCTTCGAGACGGATTTAGAGGAAACAGCATCGTGGTCGTCACCAGATCTACTAGATCTAGTCACTGCTAGAATTGCAACAGAAGATACGAAGC
This sequence comes from Druceiella hillmani, assembly GCA_039881145.1. NCBI lineage: Eukaryota > Metazoa > Arthropoda > Insecta > Lepidoptera > Hepialidae > Druceiella > Druceiella hillmani. The sequence continues at coordinate 56,811,429 of JAYKKI010000004.1, read as the reverse complement.
CATAGTTGGTGTCGATTACCGAATTGACTACACTTACAGACTCGTCAGAAGCAGGCATTGGTACAAACAGAACCATGTCGTTTATAAAGACCTTTGAGTCGCTTACAGCAGAAAACCTCAAAAACAAGTATCATTGAAACATAGCAGGAGTAAGACTATGAAGTCACATCAAGCTCACCGTCTTATTTTAGTAAAGGAAGAGTTCGCACGCCTGCAAGTCGAACTCGCCGCCGCTCGTCTCGCCTTAATTAAGACCGAAATAACAGATGAAAATAAATACGACTCAGTGGTTACAGAAAGGAATATAGGGCATTGAGTCGACACGTGAGTAAGCGAAAGCCAGACTCGTCTTCTGGCTATTCTGCGAACGAGTCATACCAACAACAAACGACACTAACAGTCAATCCAGCTGTGGACAAACCACACAACTTTACTCCACAGCAACTGCAGTCAGAAACTCAACAGCCGAAACAGAATACGGTCAGCTACCTCCAGCTGAATACAGCACCGATACAAATCAATCCATGCCCGCAGACCGAAGAGCGCGCTATAGTCACAACCTGCATCATCTCCGAGCTGGCGTCTTCTATCACCTTCACCGCCATGGCCGTCAAGGTGATACAAGACGCCAGCTCGGAATCAAAGCCGATTTTAATGAATCGTTGGCCACCTTTACTGAAGTAGAAAACATGGCGAGATTATGTTGCAGCCTCAGGAGGAATACGAGAGAAGCTGTAAACAGTCTCCTACAATTCGAGTATAGTAGCCAACAATTCGAGTTCGCAAGACAGCATGTCACTTTATTGCCTCCGCCGCACCAGCACGGCTGCGGTCGCTGCCACGGCAAACAGATACACCAACATATGTCCATATGCATCTTCACAAGCCGCATCTCCAGTAGTGTAACAATACTTCGAGCTCTCGACAGGGTTCACAATCTAAGCAACCCTGAGGTTAGAAAGACGGTAACTGACATCAGCACAGATATATCACTGGTTCGATTGTTCTGCCACACAATCGAAAGATGAAGCTAATTTCTTCTTCTTGCGAGGGAAAAGTTAGCGACCGCTTTGCACAGTCGGAAGCAATTCTGCAGGAAAACGATGCCACTGTCCAGCGAAGAACACAAAGGACGTTATCCAAGGTAAGAATTGTCCACGATGCCGCACCGAAAACGAAGAGGACCTCGCTTAACGATCACCTTCTAAATGGGCTGGATCTCCTACAGTCTCTACGGGGATCATAATGCGCTTCAGACAGCACCCCATTTCTGTCTCTGCTGACATAGCCGAAATGTTTATGCAAATCAAGATACAACCACAAGACAGGGATACGCTCAGTTATTTGTGGCGGGGAGGTCAACATGTTGGAAGTCGATTGCGAGTACAGAGAATGGCCTCTTTCATCTTCGGTGCGATGTGTTCACCTTTGACAGAAATATTTGTAAAGAATCTCAATGCGTCGAAATTTAGCGAGACACAACCCGAAGCCGTTTCTGCCATAATAAAGAGCCACTATGTCGATGATTATTTAGATAGCTATAGAAATATAGAAGAAGCTATCAAGACGGCAAAAGGTGTTTGATAAATATACCTCCACGGCAAGTTCAAACTGAGGCAATGGACTTCAAACTCGCAAGAAGTATTACGAGAGCTAAGTTATAATACGTAACTAAAGCCGACGATCAACCTAAGCGACGGAGCAAAGACGGAACGAGTGCTCGGCCCCATTTGAAAATCCACATCAAACGAGCTCGAGTTCAACTTGGATTTGGCATGAGTACTGCCTGTAGTATTTCTGAGCGATGCGCCTACTAAGCGCGAATCATTGAAAATTGTTATGTCGCTATTTGAACCGCTCGGACTAGCTTCACCTGTTGCATTCCGTGATAAACAGATTCTACAGGAGGTATGGAAATGGAGTACAGAGTGGGACCAACAAATAGGTTCCGACCTCGCAGCGCAATGGCAAGACTGGATGAAACATCTAGAAAATTTGCACGACGTCACCATACCAAGATGTTACCAGAATTACTCCATCAACGTGTCACTTCAGATTCACGTCTTCATGAAAACCAGCTAGACCGCGTATGCTACCGCACTCTACTGGCATGCTGTCAGTGGCTATGACCGCATCAACGTGTCACTAATACTTGCGAAAGCAAGGCTCTATTACAATTTACTTCCATACCGTAGCTGAAATTTCAGACCGCAGTTATGGGAAGTTGCATGGCTGCCACTGTGTTAGAAGAGAACCAACTCAAACCAAAGTCAAAGACATTCTGCACAGATAGTAAAACACTGCTCGTGTTCAGCCTAGCACTCTTTGTGCTCGGCTAAACACGGGGTCGAGGTCGTACCAACAGTTTGTGGCACACAACATCGCTGCGGTGTAAGAAAACAGTAGCCAGTAAGTGGTGGTGGACGCGGACTTAGGGGACTTAGGGGCATGACTTTCTACACCAAGAACCCACTACCAAGCCTACAGAACAACCCACGAAGAGCAAAGGTATCGGAGAAGAGACGTCTAATTATATTATTGAAATGAAAACACTCTTACTGAAAAACAGCATTCCCGGTGTCAGCCGAATTTCAAAATGGGAAAAGATGCTTCGCATGGTGGCCAGAGTATTGCAATTCATAGAATTTCGCCACGCACAGAAAAAATGATCCCGATTGGAAGCATCATCGCAAAACAATAAAACAAGCATAAAGCACCGAGAATGAACACGGAAAATGTCGAGTAGTACCTACCTTTACAAGCAAAACACCTTCACATGGCTGAAAGAATATTGATCCGAGTCTGTCAAGAGGAGTCATTTACATACTAATAAACCCTGAAGAACCCGAGCCAATTACGCCGAACCACATCTTACTCGGCAGATCAGCTCGAGTTCCGACACCTGGCACCTTCGATGACAAGGATCTCATCGGTCGCACCCACTGACGGGCTTCCCAGCGCCTCGCCGACATCCAAGTTAAGCAGGTCAAGGTTGGCCAAGGAGTACCTTCCCGAACTATAACTACAGCTCAGAAGATTGGCGACGTGGTCCTCGTCGTCGATAGCACACTACCATGGAACATCTGGCCAAAGGGCATCGTGATAGTTACTTACCCAGGCACAGATGGAATCGTTAGAATAGCTGACGTGGGCATCAAGGGAGGCACTCTAAGAAGACCTGCAAAGAAACCAGCGATCTTATCTACCGATCAGGTCGTCCTCCACCGACAAGTGGATGCAATGTTCCGACAGACGATGCATGGCGGGAGAGATGTTCCAGATGTCCTAGATGGGGACTAACATATGCAAAGATCGGGCGGGTGTGGGTTCATAACCCCTGACTTGACTACCAGCGGCCGCACAAAGAGATCACTTAGCGGTGTATAAGAAGTGTGATCACAATGCTGCAAAACAATTGGCATCAATCAGTTCATTGGTTCGACTTCGAATTTAGCTTATAGTTTGCTACAGTTCTAGTAACAGTTCGGCTTGAAATTTTCTATTGTATAAATAGATAAATAGATTAGACAGTGAGCAAAACAGATAGTAAAAGGTCTCAAAAGTATGGTGGGTGAGGTAGCACACTCCAACTAAGTTGACCTTCTTGAAGAAGTGCTGCTCCAATATTTTTGAGCTTGCGTCCATTGTTAAAGTTATGGGTTTGTTTACGTCATATAGTCTTAGTACTGGTGGATTTAATAGTACTATATAATAGTACTTCCCAGGTAATACTTGTGTTCTTTTGTCATAATTCTCTTAATCGATGTGTCCAACATGTTTGGAATAAACTTATTTAAGTAAGTCATTATTCCTAAGAGTCTTTGTAACTCTTTTCTGTTTAACAGTGTCTTCATTACTTGTATGGCTTGTATTTTTCTGGGTCTGTTTCAAATCCTTTGGCTGAAACTTCTTTGCTTCAAAAATACACTTGTTTTTATTCAGTTTAAAGTCTACTGTTTTCAACACTTCAATGACTTCGCTTACTGTTTCACGTAAGCTTTCTCTAGTTTTTGCGTATATGAAGACGCCATCTACCAACACTCTTATATTTTTGAATTTGCTAAGTAAATTTGTTAAAGAGGAAGCTTGTTCACTAGTTTTGCATATCTTATTGCTTTTGTCAAGTCGAGTTTGTCTTGAGTCAGTAGCTTTTCTCTTATTTGATTGGATTTAATTCCAATTACTATTTTGTCTCTTAACATTTAATCCAGTAACGTGCCAAATTCAAATTTGCATGCTTGTGTTTTTATTCTTGTTGGAAACTCATTGAAACTTTCATCTTCACTTTGTTCGATCTTAAAAAATATATATCTTTCAAATGAGGTGTTTGTTTTTGGTGCAAAATACTCTTCGACTTTTTCTTCGATAACCTATAAATTATTTTTGTCAGCATCACTAAGATTGAAATTATTATAAATTTCGATTGCATCTAGCCCTGTAATTGCCATGACCGTCTGAACTTCTACCTGAACTTCGACTGGCTTTTTATCTAGCTGGATAGCGATTGCATACCATCCGAACTGCTGTGACTGTGTGTGGTTAATTTTAACACTTCTGATACCATGTAACGTTGTGTTCTTTGGTTAGTAATATTAACTAACACCAAAAGTAAGTGAGCATGGCTTTATCACATTAACACTGTCATTACAACTGTTATATATTTCTATGTGTTGTTGTGCCGCAAGGTGGTAGACCAGGGGTCTATATGTCACAGTGAAAATAGGTTTCCATGCATTAATTTTGCTACGTGGGGTTGAGCATCGTCATATAAAAAATAAACTTTGTTTTGATTTGAAGAAAGTTTAGCGGTAGCTTTGCTCAATTGTTCACAATAAATCTTAGCTCTAATTGTGCTGTTAGCTGGAAGGAGTCCCCAATGAATAGCTCCATTTATATGCTACCTTAAACTCATAAGTATGTTTTGTCCAATTACTTTGGTGTAGGTATACCTTTTTCTCCAGTTCCAAGCTACTGGCGTTTACGTGAAAGATTAACATAAGCTACTCACTTTTCATCTCCTATAATCGGATACTTTAGCCATTCTTTGGTATGGTGGGAACTCAGTAGCTTTATGTACACATTAGTTCTTCTCTGAAGTTGAAGGGGTGTTAGCTCATGTGGTAGCCAAATGAAATGTTTCCACTTAAAGCATGAAGTTGTTTTTCCACTATAGTATGAGAGCACAAAAGTAGCTCTGCAAACAATGCGAACTTAATCGTGGCGTTTGTTTATAATAAGGCTTTAATTCTTTGTCGGACAATAATTCTTTATCAGGCTGATCAAAATTCCCTTCTTTGAATCTTTCGAATCAGTGATTGGCTGCATCGTAAGAGAGCACAACTTCACCCATTGTTGTGCATATATTCCATGTGGCTTCGCTGGTTTTTTCCACTAAACGAAATTCATGAAGCAAGAGAACTCTAAGTTCACTTCAAAATACTTCCATTTTTTTATTTATTCTTTACTCTCCGATTACTCAATTGCAAATTGAACAGAAGCTCAAATGCCGCACCCTTTACATACCCTACAAGAAATATTCTAGAAGCTATTATAATATTCCAGAAATTGATGAAAAAAACTGGTGGGTCTATAAGTTGCCAACCCAATGGGAACTCACATAAACCTGCTATCTATACTAATTTAACACCTTGTGTAACATTCAGATAATTTTGCTTGTAATAATTATTTTATTTTAAGATATTTTTAATAACTTTACTACTTTTGCGTTCCAAATCTATAATGATTGTTTATGTGCCATGGTTGACTGTAAAAAAATTCCCCTGTAGCAATAAGTTCATCTTGGTATAAATTCGTAAAAAAATTATTTTATTTAATAAATTAATTAAGTAATTTCATCTTATTAGATAATGTGTGAGTATGTACCAGACTGTACATGCTACAATACTGGAATCTGGAAAATATTTAATACAATTAATATGTAACACCAGGGGGTTGCACTACCCTTTGTGTCATGTGAAAGTAAAATTTTCACTAGACTTTTTCATATTTTATCCCACCTTAGTAGCAGAATGCACAGTAATTTACATAGTTAATGTATATTTAAATATTTTCAGAGAAAATACAAGATTTCAACACAATTAGCATAATTTTAAACTACGAGGAAATTAATTCAGAGAAATACATTGAGATGAGAACTCAAAGATATTCTTGTGAGTTTGATTTTTTTACTATATCCCTTCAAGAATTATAACAGGCAAATTCCGCCTTTTAGACGAAGAACGAGATTAAGTCAAGGAGGCGTTTTTGTTACTCAAGGAATAAATAGAATTAGGTATTCTGAATTATTATACTTAGTATTTTATAGGCAGCTGGAAAGCGAGGAAAATTTTTATAAAAAATATAAAACAATCCATTCTGAAATAATTTTTTTTACATGGTCGAAAGCTTACTTTAATCTGGCCAAATTAGACTAAAACTAAAAACTAAATTAAAAAGAGAGAATAAGATAATAAAAAATGTGATAAACACGAGCTGGACTCGCACTATAATGATTATGTACATGTTTAGGTACTTATAAACATTTAAAAGGGTACATAGTATTTCTATTAAACTATTTAAAATATTCATTTGTTGCAATGAAAATATATTGCCTACCATATCTTTCACAGGCATAAACACGGTACATGTTTGAACATTTATGAGATCTAGGCTAATCATTATAGTTTTCCTATAATCTTCTCGTCAGATTTGACCACCACGTTTTTTTTAAATTTTTGCTTAAGTCATTTCGGAAATGGGGGGTGTAGGTATGGGGGGGTGGGGTATGCTTATGGGTGTTGCGCATATGGGGGAGTGGGGTATGCTCATGGGCTTATGGGTGCTTTCGGAAATAGGCAATTCAAAATTATGAAAATTATTTTAAAATTTTATATTTTTAATATTTTTGTACTTCTCATAACAAACTCTTTTAAATGATATCCCGTATAAAATATAAGATTGAAAAACATTTTTTTAGGTACTTTCTTTACCCCTTTTTTAATGCTTTTATGAATATTTTAAAAAGTTAGCTAGTGCAGAATATGAGGGTTAATACGATGAATTACTATGCTGAATTTCGAGTCCCTATGTCGCATGGTTTCTGAAAAAATCGGTTGTAGTAAGAAACACGAGTGATCTTATAATATTCCATTTGAAGTACGGAGCTCTAAAAATAAAGTTTTTTAAAAAGTATCGCAATGTGACTTAAAAGTGTCGCCAAGTTGTTTATAATGAATCAAATACCAAGTAACAACGTGCCATGATGTTTAAAGTGTCATTTTATTTTTAATATGCAGTTAGTTTAGCATGCACAAAGTTCAAATATAAGTAAGAAAATTAATTTAGTGTAATAGAGACCATGTGAGACATATAAGTGGTGCTAAATTAACCGTTTTAGTGCCATGGTTTTTTACTCATATATACTTAAAAATGCGAAAGAATTTTTTTGTTTTTGATGTCATTTACCCTTGTCTGGAAAAAAACCGTATCTCTTCCAAAAATTATCAAATTTTAATAATTTTTTCGGTGTTCTCTTAATAAAAACTTGTACAAGGATAATAAAATATAAAGAAAATTATGGAAATATATATAGTGAACAAAAATTATAACAAAAACTGAAATCAAGGTTACATTGTATTTTCGCAGTCCGGTACATCCTCCGTATCAGCAAAATAATTGTTATCGTCACTATTATCACTATCACTCAAAATTCGCATTACACCACTTTCTTCACATCTTGAAGAACAATGATTTTCACTCGAATTATTTTCGTATTCCGATATTATGGGCTAAAAATTTTTTTTTCCTGGATCCTTTTTATATTGTAATTACTAATAATATTATAATTTGAACTTTATGTAACACGTAGAAAGATAAAAAATTAGCGATGCGTGCGAGTGACCTCCCCTACTGCGCGCTAAACAGCAACTGATTTCGCAAGCACCATTGCGCTCATGGCAAATTTAGTTAGTACGGGCACGATCGCGATGGTGCTCGTCGGCACTCGAACGGTTAATAAACTTTTGGTTTTTCTGTTGTCATTTTTTCGTGTGGACTCCCCTGGAGTACATGTTGTAATCAATTTATTTTATTTATCGTGCCTACATGTATAAATAGAATGTTTAAGAATTCATAAAAGCAATAGAGTGTTTAATATTTCAAAATAAAATCTGATACTCTTAACATATATCTTTACATTAAACTTTTACTATTTTCTTTCCATAAAATAATGCAATGACATATAAATTGCATTTTTAGTGCAAGTTCGAAAATTCAAACTTTAAGTATGATTTGTATAAAAAATACGGCATTAATCCTGGAAATATAATTGTAGTGTGGTTATAATGCAAAATAGAACAATTTAAAAAATCAAGTCCTCATAATGAAATATCACGCAATATCTGAAATATTAGGCAGTATCTGAAATATTAGGCAATATCTGAAATATTAGGCAATATCTGAAATGTTAGGCAATATCTGAAATGTTAGGCAATATCTGAAATATCAGGCAATATCGGAAATATTAGGCAATATCTGAAATATTAGGCAATATCTGAAATATTAGGCAATATCTGAAATATTAGACAATATCTGAAAATAATATTAGGCAATATCTGAAATATTAGGCAATATCTGAAAATAATATTAGGCAATATCTGAAATATTAGGCAATATCTGAAATATTAGGCAATATCGGAAATATTAGGCAATATCTGAAATATTAGGCAATATCTGAAATATTAGGCAATATCTGAAATATTAGGCAATATCTGAAATATTATGCAATACCTGAAATATTAGGCAATATCTGAAATGTTAGGCAATATCTGAAATGTTAGGCAATATCTGAAATATCAGGCAATATCTGAAATATTAGGCAATATCTGAAATATTAGGCAATATCTGAAATATTAGGCAATATCTGAAATATTAGGGAATATCTGAAATATTAGGCAATATCTGAAATATTAGGCAATATCTGAAATATTAGGCAATATCTGAAATATTATACAATATCTGAAATATTAGGCAATATCTGAAATATTAGGCAATATCTGAAATATTAGGCAATATCTGAAATATTAGGGAATATCTGAAATATTAGGCAATATCTGAAATATTAGGCAATATCTGAAATATTAGGCAATATCTGAAATATTAGGGAATATCTGAAATATTAGGGAATATCGGAAATATTAGGCAATATCTGAAATATTAGGGAATATCTGAAATATTAGGCAATATCGGAAATATTAGGCAATATCGGAAATATTAGGCAATATCGGAAATATTAGGCAATATCTGAAATATTAGGCAATATCGGAAATATTAGGCAATATCTGAAATATTAGGCAATATCTGAAATATTAGGCAATATCTGAAATGTTAGGCAATATCTGAAATGTTAGGCAATATCTGAAATGTTAGGCAATATCTGAAATATCAGGCAATATCTGAAATATTAGGCAATATCTGAAGTATTAGGCAATATCTGAAATATTAGGCAATATCTGAAATGTCAGGCAATATCTGAAATGTTAGGCAATATCTGAAATGTCAGGCAATATCTGAAATATTAGGCAATATCTGAAATATTAGGCAATATCGGAAATATTAGGCAATATCGGAAATATTAGGCAATATCTGAAATATTAGGGAATATCTGAAATATTAGGCAATATCGGAAATATTAGGCAATATCTGAAATATTAGGCAATATCTGAAATATTAGGCAATATCTGAAATATTAGGCAATATCTGAAATATTAGGCAATATCTGAAATATTATGCAATATCTGAAATGTTAGGCAATATCTGAAATGTTAGGCAATATCTGAAATGTTAGGCAATATCTGAAATATCAGGCAATATCTGAAATATTAGGCAATATCTGAAATATTAGGCAATATCTGAAATATTAGGCAATATCTGAAATATTAGGGAATATCTGAAATATTAGGCAATATCTGAAATATTAGGGAATATCGGAAATATTAGGCAATATCTGAAATATTAGGGAATATCTGAAATATTAGGCAATATCGGAAATATTAGGCAATATCGGAAATATTAGGCAATATCGGAAATATTAGGCAATATCTGAAATATTAGGCAATATCGGAAATATTAGGCAATATTTGAAATATTAGGCAATATCTGAAATATTAGGCAATATCTGAAATGTTAGGCAATATCTGAAATGTTAGGCAATATCTGAAATGTTAGGCAATATCTGAAATATCAGGCAATATCTGAAATATTAGGCAATATCTGAAGTATTAGGCAATATCTGAAATGTTAGGCAATATCTGAAATATTTTGCAATATCTGAAATATTAGGCAATATCTGAAATGTTAGGCAATATCTGAAATATTAGGCAATATCTGAAATATTAGGCAATATCTGAAATATAAGCAATATCTGAAATGTTAGGCAATATCTGAAATGTTAGGCAATATCTGAAATATCAGGCAATATATGAAATAATAGGCAATATCTGAAATATTAGGCAATATCTGAAATATTAGGCAATATCTGAAATATTAGGCAATATCTGAAATGTTAGGCAATATCTGAAATATTAGGCAATATCTGAAATATTAGGCAATATCTGAAATATTAGGCAATATCTGAAATATTAGGCAATATCTGAAATGTTAGGCAATATCTGAAATGTTAGGCAATATCTGAAATATCAGGCAATATCTGAAATGTTAGACAATATCTGAAATATTACGCAATATCTGAAAATAATATTAGGCAATATCTGAAATATTAGGCAATATCTGAAATATTAGGCAATATCTGAAATATTGAGCAATATCTGAAATATTAGACAATATATGAAATATTAGGCAATATCTGAAATATTACGCAATATCTGAAAATAATATTAGGCAACATCTGAAATATTAGGCAATATCTGAAATATTAGGCAATATCTGAAATATTGAGCAATATCTGAAATATTAGACAATATCTGAAATATTAGACAATATCTGAAATATTAGGCAATATCTGAAATATTAGGCAATATCGGAAATATTAGGCAATATCTGAAATATTATACAATATCTGAAATATTAGGCAATATCTGAAATGTTAGGCAATATCTGAAATGTTAGGCAATATCTGAAATATCAGGCAATATCGGAAATATTAGGCAATATCTGAAATATTAGGCAATATCTGAAATATTAGGCAATATCTGAAATATTAGGCAATATCTGAAATATTAGACAATATCTGAAAATAATATTAGGCAATATCTGAAATATTAGGCAATATCTGAAAATAATATTAGGCAATATCTGAAATATTAGGCAATATCTGAAATATTAGGCAATATCGGAAATATTAGGCAATATCTGAAATATTAGGCAATATCTGAAATATTAGGCAATATCTGAAATATTAGGCAATATCTGAAATATTAGGCAATATCTGAAATATTATGCAATATCTGAAATGTTAGGCAATATCTGAAATGTTAGGCAATATCTGAAATGTCAGGCAATATCTGAAATATCAGGTAATATCTGAAATATTAGGCAATATCTGAAATATTAGGCAATATCTGAAATATTAGGCAATATCTGAAATATTAGGGAATATCTGAAATATTAGGCAATATCTGAAATATTAGGCAATATCTGAAATATTAGGCAATATCTGAAATATTAGGCAATATCTGAAATATTATACAATATCTGAAATATTAGGCAATATCTGAAATATTAGGCAATATCTGAAAGATTAGGCAATATCTGAAATATTAGGCAATATCTGAAATATTAGGGAATATCTGAAATATTAGGCAATATCTGAAATATTAGGCAATATCTGAAATATTAGGCAATATCTGAAATATTAGGGAATATCTGAAATATTAGGGAATATCGGAAATATTAGGCAATATCTGAAATATTAGGGAATATCTGAAATATTAGGCAATATCGGAAATATTAGGCAATATCGGAAATATTAGGCAATATCGGAAATATTAGGCAATATCTGAAATATTAGGCAATATCGGAAATATTAGGCAATATCTGAAATATTAGGCAATATCTGAAATATTAGGCAATATCTGAAATGTTAGGCAATATCTGAAATGTTAGGCAATATCTGAAATGTTAGGCAATATCTGAAATATCAGGCAATATTTGAAATATTAGGCAATATCTGAAGTATTAGGCAATATCTGAAATGTTAGGCAATATCTGAAATATTTTGCAATATCTGAAATATTAGGCAATATCTGAAATGTTAGGCAATATCTGAAATATTAGGCAATATCTGAAATATTAGGCAATATCTGAAATATAAGCAATATCTGAAATGTTAGGCAATATCTGAAATGTTAGGCAATATCTGAAATATCAGGCAATATATGAAATAATAGGCAATATCTGAAATATTTTGCAATATCTGAAATATTAGGCAATATCTGAAATGTTAGGCAATATCTGAAATATTAGGCAATATCTGAAATATTAGGCAATATCTGAAATATAAGCAATATCTGAAATGTTAGGCAATATCTGAAATGTTAGGCAATATCTGAAATATCAGGCAATATATGAAATAATAGGCAATATCTGAAATATTAGGCAATATCTGAAATATTAGGCAATATCTGAAATATTAGGCAATATCTGAAATGTTAGGCAATATCTGAAATATTAGGCAATATCTGAAATATTAGGCAATATCTGAAATATTAGGCAATATCTGAAATATTAGGCAATATCTGAAATGTTAGGCAATATCTGAAATGTTAGGCAATATCTGAAATATCAGGCAATATCTGAAATGTTAGACAATATCTGAAATATTACGCAATATCTGAAAATAATATTAGGCAATATCTGAAATATTAGGCAATATCTGAAATATTACGCAATATCTGAAAGTAATATTAGGCAACATCTGAAATATTAGGCAATATCTGAAATATTAGGCAATATCTGAAATATTGAGCAATATCTGAAATATTAGACAATATCTGAAATATTAGGGAATATCTGAAATATTAGGCAATATCTGAAATATTAGGCAATATCGGAAATATTAGGCAATATCTGAAATATTATACAATATCTGAAATATTAGGCAATATCTGAAATATTAGGCAATATCTGAAATATTAGGCAATATCTGAAATATTATACAATATCTGAAATATTAGGCAATATCTGAAATATTAGGCAATATCTAAAATATTAGGCAATATCTGAAATATTAGGCAATATCTGAAATGTTAGGCAATATCTGAAATATTAGGCAATATCTGAAATATTAGGCAATATCTGAAATATTAGGGAATATCTGAAATATTAGGCAATATCTGAAATGTTAGGCAATATCTGAAATGTTAGGCAATATCTGAAATATCAGGCAATATCTGAAATGTTAGACAATATCTGAAATATTACGCAATATCTGAAAATAATATTAGGCAATATCTGAAATATTAGGCAATATATGAAATATTAGGCAATATCGGAAATATTAGGCAATATCTTAAATATTAGGCAATATCTGAAATATTAGGCAATATCTGAAATATTAGGCAATATCTGAAATATTATACAATATCTGAAATATTAGGCAATATCTGAAATATTAGGCAATATCTGAAATATTAGGCAATATCTGAAATGTTAGGCAATATCTGAAATGTTAGGCAATATCTGAAATATTAGGCAATATCTGAAATATTAGGCAATATCTGAAATATTAGGGAATATCTGAAATATTAGGCAATATCTGAAATGTTAGGCAATATCTGAAATGTTAGGCAATATCTGAAATATCAGGCAATATCTGAAATGTTAGACAATATCTGAAATATTACGCAATATCTGAAGATAATATTAGGCAATATCTGAAATATTAGGCAATATCTGAAATATTAGGCAATATCTAAAATATTAGGCAATATCTGAAATATTAGGCAATATCTGAAATATTAGGCAATATCTGAAATATTAGGCAATATCTGAAATATTAGGCAATATCTGAAATATTAGGCAATATCTGAAATATTATACAATATCTGAAATATTAGGCAATATCTGAAATATTAGGCAATATCTGAAATATTAGGCAATATCTGAAATATTAGGCAATATCTGAAATATTAGGAAATATCTAAAATATTAGGCAATATCTGAAATATTAGGCAATATCTGAAATATTAGGCAATATCTGAAATATTAGGCAATATCTGAAATATTAGGGAATATCTAAAATATTAGGCAATATCTGAAATATTAGGCAATATCGGAAATATTAGGCAATATCTGAAATATTAGGCAATATCTGAAATATTAGGCAATATCTGAAATATTAGGGAATATCTGAAATATTAGGGAATATCTGAAATATTAGGCAATATCTGAAATATTAGGCAATATCGGAAATACTAGGCAATATCTGAAATATTAGGCAATATCTGAAATATTAGGGAATATCTGAAATATTAGGGAATATCTGAAATATTAGGCAATATCTGAAATATTAGGCAATATCTGAAATATTAGGCAATATCTGAAATATTAGACAATATCTGAAATATTAGGCAATATCTGAAATATTAGGGAATATCTGAAATATTAGGCAATATCTGAAATGTTAGGCAATATCTGAAATGTCAGGCAATATCTGAAATATTAGGGAATATCTGAAATATTAGGCAATATCGGAAATATTAGGCAATATCGGAAATATTAGTCAATATCTGAAATATTAGGCAATATCTGAAATATTAGGGAATATCTGAAATATTAGGCAATATCTGAAATATTAGGCAATATCTGAAATATTATACAATATCTGAAATATTAGGCAATATCTGAAGAATTAGGCAATATCTGAAATATTAGGCAATATCTGAAATATTAGGCAATATCTGAAATATTAGGAAATATCTAAAATATTAGGCAATATCTAAAATATTAGGCAATATCTGAAATATTAGGCAATATCTGAAATATTAGGCAATATCTGAAATATTAGGGAATATCTGAAATATTAGGCAATATCTGAAATATTAGGCAATATCGGAAATATTAGGCAATATCGGAAATATTAGGCAATATCTGAAATATTAGGCAATATCTGAAATATTAGGCAATATCTGAAATATTAGGCAATATCTGAAATATTAGGCAATATCTGAAATATTATGCAATATCTGAAATGTTAGGCAATATCTGAAATGTTAGGCAATATCTGAAATGTTAGGCAATATCTGAAATATCAGGCAATATCTGAAATATTAGGCAATATCTGAAATATTAGGCAATATCTGAAATATTAGGCAATATCTGAAATATTAGGGAATATCTGAAATATTAGGCAATATCTGAAATATTAGGCAATATCTGAAATATTAGGCAATATCTGAAATATTATACAATATCTGAAATATTAGGCAATATCTGAAATATTAGGCAATATCTGAAAGATTAGGCAATATCTGAAATATTAGGCAATATCTGAAATATTAGGGAATATCTGAAATATTAGGCAATATCTGAAATATTAGGCAATATCTGAAATATTAGGCAATATCTGAAATATTAGGGAATATCTGAAATATTAGGGAATATCGGAAATATTAGGCAATATCTGAAATATTAGGGAATATCTGAAATATTAGGCAATATCGGAAATATTAGGCAATATCGGAAATATTAGGCAATATCGGAAATATTAGGCAATATCTGAAATATTAGGCAATATCGGAAATATTAGGCAATATCTGAAATATTAGGCAATATCTGAAATATTAGGCAATATCTGAAATATTAGGCAATATCTGAAATATTAGGGAATATCTAAAATATTAGGCAATATCTGAAATATTAGGCAATATCGGAAATATTAGGCAATATCTGAAATATTAGGCAATATCTGAAATATTAGGGAATATCTGAAATATTAGGGAATATCTGAAATATTAGGCAATATCTGAAATATTAGGCAATATCGGAAATATTAGGCAATATCTGAAATATTAGGCAATATCTGAAATATTAGGGAATATCTGAAATATTAGGGAATATCTGAAATATTAGGCAATATCTGAAATATTAGGCAATATCTGAAATATTAGGCAATATCTGAAATATTAGACAATATCTGAAATATTAGGCAATATCTGAAATATTAGGGAATATCTTAAATATTAGGCAATATCTGAAATGTTAGGCAATATCTGAAATGTCAGGCAATATCTGAAATATTAGGGAATATCTGAAATATTAGGCAATATCGGAAATATTAGGCAATATCGGAAATATTAGGCAATATCTGAAATATTAGGCAATATCTGAAATATTAGGGAATATCTGAAATATTAGGCAATATCTGAAATATTAGGAAATATCTAAAATATTAGGCAATATCTAAAATATTAGGCAATATCTGAAATATTAGGCAATATCTGAAATATTAGGCAATATCTGAAATATTAGGGAATATCTGAAATATTAGGCAATATCTGAAATATTAGGCAATATCGGAAATATTAGGCAATATCGGAAATATTAGGCAATATCTGAAATATTAGGCAATATCTGAAATATTAGGGAATATCTGAAATATTAGGGAATATCTGAAATATTAGGCAATATCTGAAATATTAGGCAATATCGGAAATATTAGGCAATATCTGAAATATTAGGCAATATCTGAAATATTAGGCAATATCTGAAATATTAGGCAATATCTGAAATATTAGGCAATATCTGAAATATTAGGGAATATCTGAAATATTAGGCAATATCTGAAATATTAGGCAATATCTGAAATATTAGGCAATATCTGAAATATTAGGCAATATCTGAAATATTAGGCAATATCTGAAATATTAGGGAATATCTGATATATTAGGGAATATCTGAAATATTAGGCAATATATGAAATATTAGGCAATATCTGAAATATTAGGCAATATCTGAAATATTAGGCAATATCTGAAATATTAGGCAATATCTGAAATATTAGGCAATATCTGAAATATTAGGCAATATCGGAAATATTAGGCAATATCTGAAATATTAGGCAATATCTGAAATATTAGGCAATATCTGAAATATTATGCAATATCTGAAATGTTAGGCAATATCTGAAATGTTAGGCAATATCTGAAATGTTAGGCAATATCTGAAATATTAGGCAATATCTGAAATATTAGGCAATATCTGAAATATTATACAATATCTGAAATATTATACAATATCTGAAATATTAGGCAATATCTGAAATATTAGGCAATATCTGAAATATTAGGCAATATCTGAAATATTAGGGAATATCTGAAATATTAGGCAATATCTGAAATATTAGGCAATATCTGAAATATTAGGGAATATCTGAAATATTAGGGAATATCGGAAATATTAGGCAATATCTTAAATATTAGGGAATATCTGAAATATTAGGCAATATCGGAAATATTAGGCAATATCGGAAATATTAGGCAATATCGGAAATATTAGGCAATATCGGAAATATTAGGCAATATCTGAAATATTAGGCAATATCTGAAATATTAGGCAATATCGGAAATATTAGGCAATATCTGAAATATTAGGCAATATCTAAAATATTAGGCAATATCTGAAATATTAGGCAATATCTGAAATATTAGGCAATATCTGAAATATTAGGCAATATCGGAAATATTAGGCAATATCTGAAATATTAGGCAATATCTAAAATATTAGGCAATATCTGAAATATTAGGCAATATCTGAAATATTAGGCAACATCTGAAATATTAGGGAATATCTGAAATATTGGGGAATATCTGAAATATTAGGCAATATCTGAAATATTAGGCAATATCTGAAATATTAGGCAATATCTGAAATATTAGACAATATCTGAAATATTAGGCAATATCTGAAATATTAGGCAATATCTGAAATATTAGGCAATATCTGAAATATTAGACAATATCTGAAATATTAGGCAATATCTGAAATATTAGGGAATATCTGAAATATTAGGGAATATCTGAAATATTAGGCAATATCTGAAATGTTAGGCAATATCTGAAATGTTAGGCAATATCTGAAATATCAGGCAATATCTGAAATGTTAGACAATATCTGAAATATTACGCAATATCTGAAAATAATATTAGGCAATATCTGAAATATTAGGCAATATATGAAATATTAGGCAATATCGGAAATATTAGGCAATATCTGAAATATTAGGCAATATCTGAAATATTAGGCAATATCTGAAATATTAGGCAATATCTGAAATATTATACAATATCTGAAATATTAGGCAATATCTGAAATATTAGGCAATATCTGAAATATTAGGCAATATCTGAAATATTAGGCAATATCTGAAATGTTAGGCAATATCTGAAATATTAGGCAATATCTGAAATATTAGGCAATATCTGAAATATTAGGGAATATCTGAAATATTAGGCAATATCTGAAATGTTAGGCAATATCTGAAATGTTAGGCAATATCTGAAATATCAGGCAATATCTGAAATGTTAGACAATATCTGAAATATTACGCAATATCTGAAGATAATATTAGGCAATATCTGAAATATTAGGCAATATCTGAAATATTAGGCAATATCTGAAATATTAGGCAATATCTAAAATATTAGGCAATATCTGAAATATTAGGCAATATCTGAAATATTAGGCAATATCTGAAATATTAGGCAATATCTGAAATATTAGGCAATATCTGAAATATTAGGCAATATCTGAAATATTATACAATATCTGAAATATTAGGCAATATCTGAAATATTAGGCAATATCTGAAATATTAGGCAATATCTGAAATATTAGGCAATATCTGAAATATTAGGAAATATCTAAAATATTAGGCAATATCTGAAATATTAGGCAATATCTGAAATATTAGGCAATATCTGAAATATTAGGCAATATCTGAAATATTAGGGAATATCTAAAATATTAGGCAATATCTGAAATATTAGGCAATATCGGAAATATTAGGCAATATCTGAAATATTAGGCAATATCTGAAATATTAGGCAATATCTGAAATATTAGGGAATATCTGAAATATTAGGGAATATCTGAAATATTAGGCAATATCTGAAATATTAGGCAATATCGGAAATACTAGGCAATATCTGAAATATTAGGCAATATCTGAAATATTAGGGAATATCTGAAATATTAGGGAATATCTGAAATATTAGGCAATATCTGAAATATTAGGCAATATCTGAAATATTAGGCAATATCTGAAATATTAGACAATATCTGAAATATTAGGCAATATCTGAAATATTAGGGAATATCTGAAATATTAGGCAATATCTGAAATGTTAGGCAATATCTGAAATGTCAGGCAATATCTGAAATATTAGGGAATATCTGAAATATTAGGCAATATCGGAAATATTAGGCAATATCGGAAATATTAGTCAATATCTGAAATATTAGGCAATATCTGAAATATTAGGGAATATCTGAAATATTAGGCAATATCTGAAATATTAGGCAATATCTGAAATATTATACAATATCTGAAATATTAGCAATATCTGAAGAATTAGGCAATATCTGAAATATTAGGCAATATCTGAAATATTAGGCAATATCTGAAATATTAGGAAATATCTAAAATATTAGGCAATATCTAAAATATTAGGCAATATCTGAAATATTAGGCAATATCTGAAATATTAGGCAATATCTGAAATATTAGGGAATATCTGAAATATTAGGCAATATCTGAAATATTAGGCAATATCGGAAATATTAGGCAATATCGGAAATATTAGGCAATATCTGAAATATTAGGCAATATCTGAAATATTAGGCAATATCTGAAATATTAGGCAATATCTGAAATATTAGGCAATATCTGAAATATTATGCAATATCTGAAATGTTAGGCAATATCTGAAATGTTAGGCAATATCTGAAATGTTAGGCAATATCTGAAATATCAGGCAATATCTGAAATATTAGGCAATATCTGAAATATTAGGCAATATCTGAAATATTAGGCAATATCTGAAATATTAGGGAATATCTGAAATATTAGGCAATATCTGAAATATTAGGCAATATCTGAAATATTAGGCAATATCTGAAATATTATACAATATCTGAAATATTAGGCAATATCTGAAATATTAGGCAATATCTGAAAGATTAGGCAATATCTGAAATATTAGGCAATATCTGAAATATTAGGGAATATCTGAAATATTAGGCAATATCTGAAATATTAGGCAATATCTGAAATATTAGGCAATATCTGAAATATTAGGGAATATCTGAAATATTAGGGAATATCGGAAATATTAGGCAATATCTGAAATATTAGGGAATATCTGAAATATTAGGCAATATCGGAAATATTAGGCAATATCGGAAATATTAGGCAATATCGGAAATATTAGGCAATATCTGAAATATTAGGCAATATCTGAAATATTAGGCAATATCTAAAATATTAGGCAATATCTGAAATATTAGGCAATATCTGAAATATTAGGCAATATCTGAAATATTAGGCAATATCGGAAATATTAGGCAATATCTGAAATATTAGGCAATATCTAAAATATTAGGCAATATCTGAAATATTAGGCAATATCTGAAATATTAGGCAACATCTGAAATATTAGGGAATATCTGAAATATTGGGGAATATCTGAAATATTAGGCAATATCTGAAATATTAGGCAATATCTGAAATATTAGGCAATATCTGAAATATTAGACAATATCTGAAATATTAGGCAATATCTGAAATATTAGGCAATATCTGAAATATTAGGCAATATCTGAAATATTAGACAATATCTGAAATATTAGGCAATATCTGAAATATTAGGGAATATCTGAAATATTAGGGAATATCTGAAATATTAGGCAATATCTGAAATGTTAGGCAATATCTGAAATGTTAGGCAATATCTGAAATATCAGGCAATATCTGAAATGTTAGACAATATCTGAAATATTACGCAATATCTGAAAATAATATTAGGCAATATCTGAAATATTAGGCAATATATGAAATATTAGGCAATATCGGAAATATTAGGCAATATCTGAAATATTAGGCAATATCTGAAATATTAGGCAATATCTGAAATATTAGGCAATATCTGAAATATTATACAATATCGGAAATATTAGGCAATATCTGAAATATTAGGCAATATCTGAAATATTAGGCAATATCTGAAATATTAGGCAATATCTGAAATGTTAGGCAATATCTGAAATATTAGGCAATATCTGAAATATTAGGCAATATCTGAAATATTAGGGAATATCTGAAATATTAGGCAATATCTGAAATGTTAGGCAATATCTGAAATGTTAGGCAATATCTGAAATATCAGGCAATATCTGAAATGTTAGACAATATCTGAAATATTACGCAATATCTGAAGATAATATTAGGCAATATCTGAAATATTAGGCAATATCTGAAATATTAGGCAATATCTGAAATATTAGGCAATATCTAAAATATTAGGCAATATCTGAAATATTAGGCAATATCTGAAATATTAGGCAATATCTGAAATATTAGGCAATATCTGAAATATTAGGCAATATCTGAAATATTAGGCAATATCTGAAATATTATACAATATCTGAAATATTAGGCAATATCTGAAATATTAGGCAATATCTGAAATATTAGGCAATATCTGAAATATTAGGCAATATCTGAAATATTAGGAAATATCTAAAATATTAGGCAATATCTGAAATATTAGGCAATATCTGAAATATTAGGCAATATCTGAAATATTAGGCAATATCTGAAATATTAGGGAATATCTAAAATATTAGGCAATATCTGAAATATTAGGCAATATCGGAAATATTAGGCAATATCTGAAATATTAGGCAATATCTGAAATATTAGGGAATATCTGAAATATTAGGGAATATCTGAAATATTAGGCAATATCTGAAATATTAGGCAATATCGGAAATACTAGGCAATATCTGAAATATTAGGCAATATCTGAAATATTAGGGAATATCTGAAATATTAGGGAATATCTGAAATATTAGGCAATATCTGAAATATTAGGCAATATCTGAAATATTAGGCAATATCTGAAATATTAGACAATATCTGAAATATTAGGCAATATCTGAAATATTAGGGAATATCTGAAATATTAGGCAATATCTGAAATGTTAGGCAATATCTGAAATGTCAGGCAATATCTGAAATATTAGGGAATATCTGAAATATTAGGCAATATCGGAAATATTAGGCAATATCGGAAATATTAGTCAATATCTGAAATATTAGGCAATATCTGAAATATTAGGGAATATCTGAAATATTAGGCAATATCTGAAATATTAGGCAATATCTGAAATATTATACAATATCTGAAATATTAGCAATATCTGAAGAATTAGGCAATATCTGAAATATTAGGCAATATCTGAAATATTAGGCAATATCTGAAATATTAGGAAATATCTAAAATATTAGGCAATATCTAAAATATTAGGCAATATCTGAAATATTAGGCAATATCTGAAATATTAGGCAATATCTGAAATATTAGGGAATATCTGAAATATTAGGCAATATCTGAAATATTAGGCAATATCGGAAATATTAGGCAATATCGGAAATATTAGGCAATATCTGAAATATTAGGCAATATCTGAAATATTAGGCAATATCTGAAATATTAGGCAATATCTGAAATATTAGGCAATATCTGAAATATTATGCAATATCTGAAATGTTAGGCAATATCTGAAATGTTAGGCAATATCTGAAATGTTAGGCAATATCTGAAATATCAGGCAATATCTGAAATATTAGGCAATATCTGAAATATTAGGCAATATCTGAAATATTAGGCAATATCTGAAATATTAGGGAATATCTGAAATATTAGGCAATATCTGAAATATTAGGCAATATCTGAAATATTAGGCAATATCTGAAATATTATACAATATCTGAAATATTAGGCAATATCTGAAATATTAGGCAATATCTGAAAGATTAGGCAATATCTGAAATATTAGGCAATATCTGAAATATTAGGGAATATCTGAAATATTAGGCAATATCTGAAATATTAGGCAATATCTGAAATATTAGGCAATATCTGAAATATTAGGGAATATCTGAAATATTAGGGAATATCGGAAATATTAGGCAATATCTGAAATATTAGGGAATATCTGAAATATTAGGCAATATCGGAAATATTAGGCAATATCGGAAATATTAGGCAATATCGGAAATATTAGGCAATATCTGAAATATTAGGCAATATCGGAAATATTAGGCAATATCTGAAATATTAGGCAATATCTGAAATATTAGGCAATATCTGAAATATTAGGCAATATCTGAAATATTAGGGAATATCTAAAATATTAGGCAATATCTGAAATATTAGGCAATATCGGAAATATTAGGCAATATCTGAAATATTAGGCAATATCTGAAATATTAGGGAATATCTGAAATATTAGGGAATATCTGAAATATTAGGCAATATCTGAAATATTAGGCAATATCGGAAATATTAGGCAATATCTGAAATATTAGGCAATATCTGAAATATTAGGGAATATCTGAAATATTAGGGAATATCTGAAATATTAGGCAATATCTGAAATATTAGGCAATATCTGAAATATTAGGCAATATCTGAAATATTAGACAATATCTGAAATATTAGGCAATATCTGAAATATTAGGCAATATCTGAAATATTATGCAATATCTGAAATGTTAGGCAATATCTGAAATGTTAGGCAATATCTGAAATGTTAGGCAATATCTGAAATATTAGGCAATATCTGAAATATTAGGCAATATCTGAAATATTATACAATATCTGAAATATTATACAATATCTGAAATATTAGGCAATATCTGAAATATTAGGCAATATCTGAAATATTAGGCAATATCTGAAATATTAGGGAATATCTGAAATATTAGGCAATATCTGAAATATTAGGCAATATCTGAAATATTAGGGAATATCTGAAATATTAGGGAATATCGGAAATATTAGGCAATATCTTAAATATTAGGGAATATCTGAAATATTAGGCAATATCGGAAATATTAGGCAATATCGGAAATATTAGGCAATATCGGAAATATTAGGCAATATCGGAAATATTAGGCAATATCTGAAATATTAGGCAATATCTGAAATATTAGGCAATATCGGAAATATTAGGCAATATCTGAAATATTAGGCAATATCTAAAATATTAGGCAATATCTGAAATATTAGGCAATATCTGAAATATTAGGCAATATCTGAAATATTAGGCAATATCGGAAATATTAGGCAATATCTGAAATATTAGGCAATATCTAAAATATTAGGCAATATCTGAAATATTAGGCAATATCTGAAATATTAGGCAACATCTGAAATATTAGGGAATATCTGAAATATTGGGGAATATCTGAAATATTAGGCAATATCTGAAATATTAGGCAATATCTGAAATATTAGGCAATATCTGAAATATTAGACAATATCTGAAATATTAGGCAATATCTGAAATATTAGGGAATATCTGAAATATTAGGCAATATCTGAAATATTAGACAATATCTGAAATATTAGGCAATATCGGAAATATTAGGCAATATCTGAAATATTAGGCAATATCTGAAATATTAGGCAATATCTGAAATATTAGGCAATATCTGAAATATTATGCAATATCTGAAATGTTAGGCAATATCTGAAATGTTAGGCAATATCTGAAATGTTAGGCAATATCTGAAATATCAGGCAATATCTGAAATATCAGGCAATATCTGAAATATTATGCAATATCTGAAATGTTAGGCAATATCTGAAATGTTAGGCAATATCTGAAATGTTAGGCAATATCTGAAATATCAGGCAATATCTGAAATATCAGGCAATATCTGAAATATTAGGCAATATCTGAAATATTAGGCAATATCGGAAATATTAGGCAATATCGGAAATATTAGGCAATATCTGAAATATTAGGGAATATCTGAAATATTAGGCAATATCTGAAATATTAGGCAATATCTGAAATATTAGGCAATATCTGAAATATTATACAATATCTGAAATATTAGGCAATATCTGAAGTATTATACAATATCTGAAGTATTAGGCAATATCTGAAATATTAGGCAATATCTGAAATATTAGGAAATATCTAAAATATTAGGCAATATCTGAAATATTAGGCAATATCTGAAATATTAGGCAATATCTGAAATATTAGGCAATATCTGAAATATTAGGGAATATCTGAAATATTAGGCAATATCTGAAATATTAGGCAATATCGGAAATATTAGGCAATATCTGAAATATTAGGCAATATCTGAAATATTAGGGACCATCTGAAATATTAGGCAATATCTGAAATATTAGGCAATATCTGAAATATTAGGCAATATCTGAAATATTAGGCAATATCTGAAATATTAGGCAATATCGGAAATATTATACAATATCTGAAATATTAGGGAATATCTGAAATATTAGGCAATATCTGAGATATTAGGCAATATCTGAAATATTAGGGAATATCTGAAATATTAGGCAATATCTGAAATATTAGGGAATCTCTGAAATATTAGGGAATATCTGAAATATTAGGCAATATCTGAAATATTAGGCAATATCTGAAATGTTAGGCAATATCTGAAATATTAGGCAATATCTGTAATATCAGGCAATATCTGTAATATCAGGCAATATCTGAAATGTTAGGCAATATCTGAAATATTAGGCAATATCTGAAATATTAGGCAATATCTGAAATATTAGGCAATATCTGAAATATTAGGCAATATCTGAAATATTAGGCAATAGAAATAAATGTGTCATGGACTAACATGTAACCAAAAGTTCGTATTCCTGTTGTTTTTAAATTACGTTTATGCTTGCACGGTCCCAATAACAGAGCGCTTCACATAGAATAAAGTGTCTTGATTACCCTAGACGTTATTTATTACTAATGGTCTAAAAAACGTAACTGAATTACATCATATAAATCTATACTGAAAGTTATTAGTTAATAAAGTTTGTTATACATATTTTGATTTTTTCAATTGTTTTATTTGGAAGAGTTTTTGTTTCACCAACATTAAGTTTACTATAAGCCTCAAAATTGATCTAATTTGATTGTCTATAATCATAAAGAAAATTAAACAGTATTTGCAAATTCCTTCCCACTTTCCATTAGAATCATAAATTTTTCTAATATGACTTCCATAATTTTTCTTTAAGAGTATTCTTACTAGTAAATATTGTAAAAGAATAACTTTCATTTAATTCTATGATAGAATGTTCTTAATCCTTGATTGGACATAACTGTTTGGGTGTTTGGCAAGATATATGAAAATCTTTCTGAGATTATGTAAAGGACGAGGTCAATTTTCGGATGGGCCTCTCCTTAGTTGGTTAATTTCTCTCCTTTGTGTATCAAAAATGTTTACTGTCTTGTCATTTTGCGTATCGATAAATCAATAATAAATAAGAAACAAGTGCAGGGATCTCGGAGTTTTGTCAAAATTAACAAAATTTTTATTAATGGAATTTTGTCAAAATTGAAAAAAATCTTATGCTCTTCGTCAAATTATTAATAAATCTTTTAATGTAAACAGTTCTGTAACACCAAGATATAATAAAAATAATAGAATAGAAGGAAAAACACAATATATACACCAACATATGCAAGCATAACAAAGTAACTGAAATGGTGTCATCTGTCTGCATTTTTGCTATTTGTATTTAGAGTTACAAACACGCATTGGGTAAAATTCGGATATCTCAGAATTTACAGAAGTAATAAACTAATAATGTAAATAGAGTATCTGTATATATATACTTTATATTTTCCATACCTGAATAGGCTATTTGACAACTTCAAAAATACACCTCAATTCGGGGTCATCCTATTAACGCATTTTTAAATGTGGTATTTTTCCATACAATGAATCTGTTTTCACGGAAGAAGATTTTTTAACCAGTATTGCTACAGATAGGCCAGAACCAGAGAAAGAAAACAAATCTGAAATAGATGAGGAAGAACTGGAAGTGCCATCTTCACCTTCCACTTTGTTTTTAATTACATCTCAAGGAATGATGTGTCTTCCGATCAAAGACGCTACTGTATATGAATCTCACACTATGTCGATACATATCACGTCTGATAACAAACTTTCGGAAACAATTCGACTACCAGACATCGATGACATAGTTCAAGAAAGATGAATCACATCATGCTATGAACACTTCTCGACCACAACGACAAGATTCATTCACCAGGAACACTGATTCACCAAGACAGGAAATAACTAAAGAAGAGTCCTCAACTTCAAAATAAGACACAAGGTTCATAACACCGAATGCTACTACCCCCTCTAAAAGCAGGTTCTCGAAAAAATAAAACACACAGGACCTTGGATAAAGGTATTATAGTGACACATACTCCAGAGAAAGACAAGATAGCAGAAAAAAAGAAGAAAAGTGTGAAAAAAGTTAAGAAAAATCATCTTTTTGATGAAATTAAAAAACAAAGATTAGGGAAAGTAGAAAAAACATGTGGTTATGACACCAGCAGTGATGAAAAACATTTTTATGCTAGTGGACTGTCTTCTGGAGGAGAATTATTTGTAAATGACAGTGAAGATGATGGAAATATGATATTAGACGATGAAATTATTACAAAACCTCTAACCAGAAACCCTAAAGTGGGTGAATGGGTTATTATTTTGATAAGAAGAAGAAATATTATTATGTCGGAAAGATTTTAGAAAGGTGAACCGGAATATGACTATTTTGTATCCTATTTAAAACTAATGAGTAAAATTTTTCATAAATTTGCTAAACCAATGGAACGAGATAGGTGTTATGAAAAATAACATAAAATTTATAATTCCTGATCCTAAATTTGACGGCAGTAGTCGTCACGAAGCAACATACAAATTTCCAGTAAATTTGTCACTTTTGTACTTACCTTTTTGATTTTATTATGTACTTTATATACTAAGCAGCCTTTTGTTTTTCATTTAATTTATAATATTATGTTTTAGTACTATGTTGATTCATTCTAGAAGTTTTAGTTCCTTTAAAATTGGAATATAAGCCAAGCTTTAATGCTAACCTTTAATTAACCGTTTGAGTGCCGATGAACGCCATCGCGCTCGTGCGCGTACTTATTAAATGGCGCTTGCGACATCAGTTGCTGTTAAGGACGCGGTAAGGTAGGTCGTTCGCAAGCATCGCTAATTTTTTTATCTTTCTACATGTTACATAAAGTTCAAATTATAATATTATTAGTAATTACAATATTAAAAGGATGCAGGAAAAGAAAATTTTTAACCCATAATGTCGGAATACGAAAATAATTCGAGTGAAAATTATCATTTTTCAAGTTGTGAAGAAAGTGATAGTGGAAGTGACATTGTGGTGCGCTAACAATTTGGCGTAATGCAAATTTTGAGTGATAGTGATATTAGTGATAATAACAATTATTTTGCTGATACGGAGTATGTACCGGACTGTGAAAATACGATGTGACCTTTGTTTTCAGTTTTTGTTATAATTTTTGTTCACAATATATATGTCCATAATTTACTTTGTATTTTATTATCCTTGTACAAGTTTTTATTAAGAAAACACCAAAAAATTATTAAAATTGGATCATTTTTGGAACAGTTTTTTTTCAAGTGTTTTTGTAAATGACTTCAAAAACAAAAGATTTCTTTGGCATTTTTAAGTATATATGTGTAAAAAACCATGGCACTAAAACGGTTAATATAGTCAAAGTTTCTAAGCATAAATAACTACAACAGTTATTTATGTTTTGAACTGATTTTATGCGACTCTTGCTGGTAAATGCAAGGAGAAAAAACAATTATTATAGGTTTCTAGGAATAAATACCTAACAAGTGTTTTTGTATGGAGTTTATATGATTATTTCTGTTAAATGCAAATATATAAACAATTATTAAATCAATTAAAATATGTTTATTTTCTTGAACAACATTTCTTTTAAAAATTTTCTTGAAGACAGGTAATTCATATGATGAATCACTGTATACGTAGTGGTTCACTGTCAACTTACCCCCTGTTCACTGTGTGCCTATGGTTGTACACAATGGACCATTTGCCGTCTTTTAAAAAAAATTATAATAACTTATCCTAAAAGAGTTAGGGTCGAAATTTGTATACAAAACAAATATTTAATATATTTCCTTTTGTCTAATAACAATAGCTCTTTATAGTAATAAAGAGCGCGTAAGGTAGATTTATGACGGTTCAAAACAATCACATAAGGTAGATTTATGACGGTTCAAAGAGTGATGTGTTATATTTTGATTTTCTAAAAAAAAATTTTTTTATAAACTGCATCTTGAGAGAATCAGTTCCGTTACTAAATAATAAATAGTCAATAAAATATAATTACTATGTTTGACAATAGTACGCCAAAGTGTAGAGTTTGCCGTCCGCTCTCGCTTGACCAGCACCTTGCGCAATTATGTGACTGAGCCAGTGCGACATGCTCTAGAATTAGCGGAACCTCTTGAGTACCTTACAGAAATGCGCCATGTGGTGATAGTCATTGTGAATGCTACTGCATATGACATGGGCATGAGGGAGTTGATCATGCTAGTGGATGAGGTGTTCAGGCTGCTTAATTGGTACGTGGATGTGGAATTATATTTCAGTGTAGAATAAATATTTTATTTTTCATCAAAATTTAGAAATTAATTTTTTAATTCATGTAACATTAGTTTTACGTTTGCCATTATACTCATAAATTTTTTTATCATTATTTCTAATCATATTAATGTTGTCTATTATGGAAAAATTCTTTCAAAATACTTTATATATATTTGAAATCAGATAATTCGAGACCTTTTCATACAATAGAGAAAAAAATGTACAACACATAAAAAATAGGAAACAGATAAGCAGGTGGAAAGGTATGACATATTGAAGGGACATTGATCTCTAAATTATGTGGAAGGTGGAACGATATTAGATGGCTTTTAAATAGAGATGACTTTTTATTTGCAGGAAGCCAATATTTGGTATATATAGATGGCCAACGCTGTACTTTATAATTTCGAGTTCAAGTAACCTTTACGCACGGTTGAAGTAAAACTTCTTTGACGGTTGTCGCAGGTATTATGTGGTCGATGGTGTAGTTATTCTGCAAAGTAACAACCACCAATAGGAAATATTTTTAATCAGATTTGATTTACTTCCATCCGTTAAGGAATTACATTGTTCATCTCCAGAGCTCATCATCAGACTCTGACGTGGTTGATGGTGTAGTTATTTTGGAAAGTAACTACTACCAGTGGCCAATATCTCAAATGATGTTTGATTTACGCTCATTCTTTAAGGATTTATATTGTTCATCTCCAGCACTCATCAGACTCTGACCTGGTCAATGATGTAGTTATTTTGCAAAGTAGTAACTACTCATACTAAAAAGTCTCATAGCAAATATCTTGAATTATGGTTGTAAAAGGTGGAAAACTCATAGGAGGGAAGTATTAGGTGGAAAGGCTCATAGCAAATATCTTGAATCATGGTTGTTTTACAACCATCCGTTAAGGAGTTACTTTGTTCATCTCCAGAACTTTCATCAGACACTGAGTTGGTTGATGGCGTAGTTATTTTGCAAAGAAACAACTACCAGTAGCAAATATCTTGAGTCACGGTTGATTTACTAACATTCGTTAAGGAATTCCATTGTTCATCTCCAGAACTCATCACCAGACCCTGACCTGATCGATGGTGAAGTTATTTTGCAAAGTAACAACGACCATTAAGAAATATTTTGAACCACAGTTGATTTGCTACTATCCATTAAGCAGTTCCATTTTTCATTTTGCAATCTTATAATCAGATTATCACCATATTTATAAGGAACTGTTTCGCTTGTATACACTTTCAAACAAAATAATTATTAGTATTAAACTGTATAAAAATAGAATAGAAATAAATTCAAGTATATTTATTATATAAAACGTATACTCCCGAAATTCTATAGTCAGTCGATGCTTTTAAATACAGGAATCTGCGTAAACAACCTATAGACTTTAGTGAAAATTATTTCCATCCGAAAAGAAGCTGAGTTACTCACAAGTCGCGGCTAAAGAAGTTTTACTTCAAAAAGAAAAATTTTAGTTATATTATGTTTTAAATAATCTCTATTAGTTGGGGTCTAAAAGATTGAACAAACAAATTATTACTTTCAACCAAACAAGTGGTAATCAATAAGGGATAGTGGTTTATGGAAATCACAAACATTGCGATTACATTTTTTCTAAAAAATTGTTATTATCTCTATAGGTACTGAAAAATTAAATAATAACTCTAAGAATATATAGGTTGTTACTTTTGAAATATAAGTTTTAACCCACGAATGGGCTTCATCTATCGCTTTTTATTCCAGTCTTCTCTTGATGTTGCCAATCTTTTCCCATTTTGGATGCTCAACTTTCTTAGTCTGGTCCTACTGAGCAGCTGCCTTCTAGTTTGTGATTGAGCATCTTCTTAGATTTTTCATTGGTCTCCCATTCGCTGTATAGCTTCCATATCTTCGCCTCCACCGGTGTTGAAGGGCTTATTGTAGAGGTGGTAAAGTTCTTTGTTACTTCTTGCCTTCGAAATTAATTCCCGCAAATTGCATCATAGATTGTTCTTTGGGTATTATGCTCCCATGTGCTCAATAAACTTTATAATTTATATTGCTATAACTGTGACAAAAGAGACTTGGGTACACAAAATTCAGTTATTTTGTAACAGATGAACTCTCAGTAGAGATCCCATTTTGTATAAAAATTCAGTAAATTACTTATTTAAGTATTTACATAGATATACCATACTACAGGTGGCCCATTTACGTTAGTTCTAAATTTTTTTAAGAAGGGGATATTGTGATAAGTATTTTAAAAGAAACATTAGTTTGCCGAAAATCAATTGTTTAGAAGTTATGATTTTTTTATACTTTTGCAAAAATATTTACTCCCTACTAAATGATATGAAATTTGATATGGAAGAAGAGAAATCATGTAGCAAGCATGCAATGAGCGATTTTTGTGTTTACTCTTAGCTTCTGCTATTGTTTGAAACTTTGTATTGATATTTTTTGTTTTCACAAGGAAAATATACATTTAAAAAAAATCACTGTACAACTAGAGATTTGCTTATGATTTTATAAACTACCGCAGGATATGATGATAATATTAAGAAAAAATCTTAGTAATGTAACTATCAAATCTTCAGAAATTAACATCATATCACTATGAGTAAGTCACTAAATGTAACATTTCTGCCATAATCGCAATTTTAGCATAACTGTGCTTCTTTTAAAAAGGAATTAATTCAGCTCAGATTTACGTAATTTATTCATAAAGAAATGTTTATTAGCCTTAACACACTCAAAATGTGTTCAGGTAAAATGACTCTGTTAGATAGAGCGCTTTTATATTGTGCACATATCAGAAAGAGAGCGACATACTCTATTCTTATAGTATGGATGTTGCTTGTTAGCACAATAATTCTTTCATTTAACGGTTTTGAAATACCAGTGCGTCTTTAAATAGTAGTCATATTTCTTCTAAGATGGCAGCCATGGAAAACTCGTTCTCATTATCAACCAGGTTCTCGACCATGGAAGCCAGGACCACCACTTCCAACAATGAATTACGTAGTCTCGTAGAAACCCAGTTGTGTGAAAGTACCTGTTTGCTGATCCTGCTTGATTTTCAACAAATTTGTGTTAGAAGAACCTGGTAGCTTCTCCACAAATGCAGCGCCATAAAAATAATATAATGCATCGCAGCATTTTTCTGTGAATATAGAACGCATGAAGCCCACATCGATTTTCAGTCATAGGTATGGCAAAACAGTTTCCCAATCACTAAGAAAGCTAAAAAGTCCAAGTAACCAATGCTGAGCAGTCAGGCGAGCAGTGATCAGTCCATAAATAAGCCAAAATCATTAGGAAAATCACTAACACTAGATGTAGTAAGCGTATGTGACAAACAAACAATAACTGCCGAATGCCATTGTTGTTGGTTCAAACGACCGCCGGTTAGTAACTTGTCAAACAGCTTCTGAATAATAACAACAGTGTGAGTTGCTATCTTTTTGAAATGTGCACAATATAAAAGAGCTGTGTCTAGCAGTGTCATTTTATCTGAACACATTTTGTGTATATTAAGGCTGATAAACATTGATTTGCGAATAATTTAAGTAAATCCGAGTTGAATTAATGCTTTACTAAAATTGCAATTATGACAGAATTTTTTAAGACAAAATTGCAATTATTATATTTTGTGATTTAGTGACATGATGTTAATTTCTGGAGATGTTGCAATAGTTACATCACTATGATTTTTTGTCTAGACTATTAACATAACATAAGATAGTTCCATACCAAATTTCATGTGATTAAGTGGTATAGTTTTCGAACAAAAGCGATTTATGTGACTGGAGTAAAGTTTTTTTTTAGAAATACGAAAAATAATAACTTTTAAACTGTTGATCTTCGTGGAACTGATGTTTCTTTTAAATGACTTATTATAATGGTCTGTACTTAAAAAAAAATTTCGACCACTGTAAATATGTTAGTCTGTATAATGACTAGGGGTCTATAATACTATAGTGACTGTATAAGGTGCTCTCAGTGCTGTTTGGTGATATGGTGATGGCTACACTGCTATAATATTTCGTGTAAAGTCTCTATAGATATTGTAATTAATGAAAAATATTTATGTCTAAATAAGATGTAATGTATTGCATGAAAGAATTTTAATAATTCATAAAAACAATACAGTGTTTAAACTATTTATATTGGTTCCATCATTGCTTTAAATGGAATTATCTTTAGTTATATTTTACTACTGTAGTTAATAAAATCTTCTAGTGCAAATTCCTTATAGATTATACACCATGTCAGCGCTTTATTAATTCTAGTTTAACTGTTCTAGGGAAGCACAAGCAGTTCATGGGGTACTGAATAAGGTGTCACTCTTTGACAAGGGAATTACATACTTAGTGATATTTGGATTACGAGGCTATAAGAGTGAGGACGAAGCCAGTACAGCACTCCTCTTCTCACTGCAAATCCACAATAAACTGCAGAAATTTCGACACATGGCTTCTGTGTCTATCGGAGTTGCTTCTGGTGATTGGATTTTATTTGACTTTTCTATACAATACAGCAATATATATAACTTTGACTGTCAGAAGGAAAAAAATTACATTGTTCTTAATATATTGTTTATGTGTATGGCAAGTATAGTAAAGACATAGAACAGTTTTTCTCAATTTTTGCATGAAAATAATGATAAATATCCTTAGTGTCAACATTCATTATGGTCTCCATATAAATCTTCATATATTATTTTATTTCTCTATACCAAATTTATTATTAAACAAAAAAACGCAGTTTTATTCTACAAGGATAATCTTATTTCTTTGGTTAAAAAGTAGCCCATATGTTTATTTCAATTGTGAACTATGTCTGTATTTATATTATTTAATTTCCCTGTTCTAAAATTTGTTATTACACAAAAAAACATTGTTTTATCCCACAGGAATTATATTATTTCTTGGATTAAAAAGTGGCATATAAGTTAATTTGAATCATCAAGTATGTCTGTACTTATATTATTTAATTTCTCTATTCTAAAATTTATTATTAAAAAAAAAACACAAAGTTTTATCTTACAGGAACTATGTTATATCTCGAGATAAAAAGTAGCCCATATGTTAAATTGAATCATGAACTATGTCTCTAATTATATTATTAATTTCTCTATTTTAAAATTTATTTTTAACCGTTTTAGTGCCATGGTTTTTTACATATATATAGTTAAAAATGCCAAAGAAATCTTTTGTTTTTGATGTCATTTACCCTTGTTTGGAAAAAAAAACTGTATCTCTTCCAATAATTATCCAATTTTAATAATTTTCTCGGTGTGTTCTTAATAAAAACTTGTACAAGGATAATGAAATACAAAGAAAATTATGGAAATATATATTGTGAACAAAAATTATAACAAACAACTGAAATCAAGGTCACATCGTATTTTCGCAGTCCGGTACATCCTCCGTATCAGCAAAATAATTGTTATCGTCACTATTATCACTATCACTCAAAATTTGCATTACACCAAATTGTGAGCGCATCACAATGTCACTCCCACTATCACTTTCTTCACAACTTGGAAAACGAACATTTTCACTCGAATTATTTTCTTATTCTGACATTATGGGTTAAACATTTTCTTTTCCTGGATCCTTTTTATATTGTAATTACTAATAATATTATAATTTGAACTTTATGTAATACGTAGAAAGATAAAAAATTAGCGATGCGTGCGAGCGAACTCCCTTACCACACGCTAAACAGCAACTAATTTCGAGAGCGCCATCGCGCTCGTGACAAATTTAGTAAGTACGCGCACGAGCGCAATGGCGCTCGTCGGCACTCAAACGGTTAAACATAGAGTTGTATCTTACAGGAATTACTTTGTTTCTTGAATTAAATAGAAGCACATATTTTAATTTCAATCATGAGCTTTGTCTACACTGAGTATCACGAAAATTCGTCTAGCTCATTGAGAATCAAACATCCAACACAATTCGTGATATTAGTACACCACGCTGTGTGTTATTTATCACATAAACTATATACTCGTATATGCTATGCCCAATTTGGTAGCAATTTATAGTTTGGTTGCAGAGAACAAAAAAACTGGCAGACAAACAAACTTGTGGATTTAAATTGTTATCAGGGATATAGATATTATTTATTCTTTATATACTTTGTACCTGTTAGTAATATTGTTAAATATGTAGTTATGACGTTATTTTCGTATTTATTTTCTTTTATTGGTCTTTCCATCCTAAGATTTATATTCTGTTTTAGAAGTAATTAAACATTACGGTTATGACTATTGTTCTCAAAAGTCTTGGAACCTATTACAAACATGTTGCTGTACAACAGCCACATAGAGTTGTAGTTGCTTGCCTGAAGAAAAAAATATGTTTAATGAAACTGGAATAGTGCTAACCCAGACTGATATAAAATCTACAACCATTACCTTGAAATAATTATACCAGAGAAAAAATTAATATACCACCATTTATTTCCAGGACCCACATACTGCGGTGTCGTTGGTCATAAACTACGACGTGAATATACAGTTATTGGTTCAGCTGTTAATAAGGTAATTATTTAATGTTATCTTCTCATGGCTACGATTTACAGTCTTAGAACTCACTAGTCCTCTTTCAGTTTAATTGGTGGTTACATGTAATGGAACAATTTTTTTCAACACATGATGTCTTTAACATTTTTAAGAGTTGGCTTGAAGAATGGTATACTATTGGAAACTTGATATGTATAATTAGTTGCATTTTTTATCTAATTTCACTAGTATTTTTTCATTGTATATAGTGTTTATAAAGATTGTTCACTCTGCAGATATATTTGCCTTATATTTTTTATTATTTAAATTAGCTCATTTCATAGAAGCACAGAGTTATACTTGGAGAAATAGCATATAGTGCCACAAAAAAATTAGCTTTTACTAAGTTGATCATGAAACATTCTGTGTATCAAATAAACTATTTAGAGTAGAATTGTGAAGACGGTAGATCCTTAAGTTGACCCTTGAGCCATACATTTTACAGGCTGCTCGTTTGATGATGCATTATGAAAACATGGTGAGTTGTGATAAGGACACCTTCCTCAGAAGTAACATGGATGAGGATTACTTTACTCTGCTGCAACCTAAACTATTTAAGGGTATATCAAAACCAGGGCCTATCTATAAGGTTGAGAAGCCAAAATTGTGAGTATAGCTGTATAATCGGTGTAAACGTTTAAAATTGTGAATAGGTATTTTGCAAGAAATATAAATGTTGTTAAAAAAATAGTGCCATAGATGATAGAAATAAAAACAGTTGATTACTTATTGGTCAATGTCAGTACAATATTTTTTAAGAAATGGATAAAATGGTCACACGTGATTTTCAGCTGATAAATATAAAAAAGGACAAGTGAAAGGAATAAAATTTTTAAACCTGGCGATATCATTAATCTAACAGAATTTAATTCTCATAATATCTTTAAGAGACTTTTCAGCCCATTTACTTACTTGAATGTACTATGTAACTTTCTTTCGCCCTACTTGAATGTACTATGTAACTTTCTTTCGCCTTACTTGAATGTACTATGTAACTTTCTTTCGCCTTACTTGAATGTACTATGTAACTTTCTTTTATTTTACATCTGACTTTGTATATCTTTCAATTAATTAAAACCTATATAATTAACAGTTTGAGTGCTGACGAGCGCCATCGCGCTTGTGCATGTACTTACTAAATTTGTTACGATGGCGCTCGCGAAATCAGTTACTGTTTAGCGTGCGGGAGGGGAGGTTGCTCGCACGCATCGCTAATTTTTTATCTTTCTACGTGTTACATAAAGTTCAAATTATAATATTATTAGTAATTACAATATTAAAAGGATCCAGGAAAAGAAAATTTTATCCCATAATGTCGGAATAATAAAGTAATTCGATTGAAAATGATCATTTTTCAAATTGTGAAGAAAGATAGTGGGAGTGACATTGTGGAGCGCTCACAATTTGGCGTAATGCAAATTTTGAGTGATAGTGATATTAATGACGATAACAATTATTTGCTGATACGGAGGATGTACCGGACTGTGAAAATACGATGTGACCTTGATTTCAGTTTTTGTTATAATTTTTGTTACCAATATATATTTCCGTAATTTTCTTTGTATTTTATTATCCTTGTACAAGTTTTAATTAAGAAAACACCGAAAAAATTATTACAATTGGATAATTTTTGGAAATTATACAGTTTTTTTTCCAGACAAAGGTAAATGACATCAAAAACAAAAGATTTCTTTGGCATTTTTAAGTATGTATGAGTAAAAAACCATAGCACTAAAACGGTTAATCCATTCAAATAGAAAGTAGTAGCATTTTTTATGACTCATGGCTATTAGAGTGAATATGTGTGACTTGTTTTATCTAAAGTATTCATCTACAGTATTCGTCTACAATCAATTTTATGTTACTCTTGCTAATGGCTCTTGCTTTGACTTATTTCTTTATTTAAGTTATATTTTCAGAATCCCAATTAGGATGTATTTGGTTGAACCTCAGCCCAAACTGTTTTTATTATGTTTATTATACTTTTTATATTGTCTTTTATCTAAGAAATACCCACATGTTTTGGTCTCAAATGAATTAACATAAACAACTAGTTTAATGTGCTATCAAATAATATTGAATGTAACTAATTTAACAATTACGATTTATAATAGGTAGCGGAGTATTCGCTATTTACTGATTTATTTATAATTAGTCGAGATGATAAACAAGTATATCTTCCCAAACTGTTAAAACATGAATATTTTTTACAGTCGTTTGTTTAAGTACAAACTATTTATGATTACATGAAGGTATATTAAAATAAGGAAGGGTTTCTATAAGTGTTTGTACAAAGATTTATACTCAATTCTATTCGAAAAGAATGTAAACAATCCAATTTGACAGGTATTGTGAACCATTTTTATTATATTCTTGTTAAATAATAATATGGATTTATTTGGTATTTGTAATTAAAAATTATAACATTTTTATTTGTGTACACATTTACGCTGCATACATATGTAACTATTGATATGAATTATAAACGTTATATGTTACAGTTAAGAGAGTGAGATGAAATGTTTCAAGTAATTTATAGTTATAATTTTTATGTAAAATACTTATAATAACACCAGTAAATTTCCTGTCATACATTTTTCTAGGCTTGAAACTAGTAATCTTAAAGGCTGGATATTTAAAAATTTATCGTGACCAAATCTTTACTAGTAAATCATGCTTGGTAACCTTCATCAACATTAATCAATCTATCTAATATATATTTTACCATACTAACAAACAATATACTATTTTCTAAATTTACTAGTAATAGTAGTTTAATTAAATCATAGTATGGTTACAAAAAATTAAAATATTACAACATAATCGTAGAAAAATGAAATTTGATTTTTGAATAACCATTAAATTAATTTTTTAAAAACATGAATGTCACTAATATGTAAAAATACATAATAATATACAAATGAGAAATATACACTACATTACATTTGCACTGGTTGTTACAGTAACAGAATTTGAAGTCGCAGAGCTTGATGTTGGTTTTCCAATATTATTTATAAATCTTCTTTGAGCTTCTCTTCTTTGAGCAAATGATTTGTATATTTCTGCCATTCTGCATTCACGCAGAAGTCTTTTGATGTTGTTTAATTTAAAAGTCGCTTTTACTTTTATCACTTATACTTTCATTCCTGTCCTGATCTCCTCAAAAGGTTTCAACTAATGATATGGCTCATTTTCAATCTCAGTATCTCAATACATTTTTCTTTTTCTGCCTCATCAACAGTGTAGGTTAATATTTGTTTTTCTCCGTGACCAAATCCATTAACTCTGTCTTCATTGAGGATTCATACGTAATCAATTTTTTTATCTACTGTGTTGTCAGTATACTTTCGAACTTTTTTGAATGATATGAAGTGCTGTCCATTTCCACAATAGAATTTGGTTGTACTTTAGGCAAAATTCTGTCTAAGTATTCTTAAAAAACACATGCATTCATTTTCGAGTGGTAATAAATTTTCTTCGGTTCGAAAGTGCGGTCCCCACTTTACACAATATCTTCATCAATACCAATGTGTACAACAATCAAACATTTCCCTTTTCTTAAAGATACCTTCAAACCAGTTAACAACATTTCCATAAAGGCCTACCGTGTAGAGGTATTATATCATACATGAATGTGTGACCTTCATTGACCCAAGTCTCAAAATAATATATTGGTCGCTCTTCTCCCATTTTTAGAATTGTTCTTAGGTACCAATGTCCCCTTAATGTTATTTTTCTCTTTTTAAATGTTTAATTTTTTAAAAATTTGATCTTTATGATAGATAAAATTAGGCAAGGTTAAAAAATAAGTAGTCCAATAAAAAAAAAGTGTGGATTTTGTGTCTAATCATGCACAGCTCGAGATTATCCATTTTTCAATGGTAATCTTAGCAGGTGAGACAAAGGTGAACAAACACATCTCTCTTTTCTGTACTTTCAAACAGCCTTCTATACTATATCAAGAATAACCACGGTAATTTCAGCTATTATCCTTTCCACCTATCTTCTTTATAAATATGTTTTTCCTTGAGTATATTCTTTTCCTTGAGTATATTCTTGAGTATTTTCCTTGAGTATATTCTTTTATTTTTATGAATATGTTTTTCCTTGAGTATATTCTTTCCACCTGTCTTCTTTATAAATATGTTTTTCCTTGAGTATATTCTTTTATTTTTATAAATATGTTTTCCTTGAGTATATTCTTTCCACCTGTCTTCTTTATAAATATGTTTTTCCTTGAGTATATTCTTTTATTTTTATAAATATGTTTTTCCTTGAGTATATTCTTTCCACCTGTCTTCTTTATAAATATGTTTTTCCTTGAGTATATTCTTTTCCAAGTATTTATATACATTTATCAACGTGTTTTTCTCCTTCAAGCTTAACCCATTCTGCGTGGAGCATTTTTTATTGGCAATGAAAATGTAAGCACTCCACTCGGCCTGGGTACATCGCTATTTTTAATAGACAATAAAAGCAAACTTAAAAAGAAATTCGGGTAATTATATAACATACCAAACTTAACAGTATAACATAAACAATACAAAAATAAACTTAATATGATACAATGTAATTATGTGATTTTTACTAAAAGTCAAAAATTCAGCAAGCAATATTTGAATATAAAACGGCAAGTACCGAGTGCATTTCATTTCTTTCTATTAGGAATGTTAATTTGTGCCTCAGATCAGCAGTCGCCACCACGGATAATGGTACTATGGATACCGACTGAGCACTTGCTTGACTGGGTAATAACCGATGCATGGTTAAAAAAATATGTGGTAAGGTTAATAAAAATAGGATTGATATGTTAAAAATCTCCTGAATCTACACGTATACATATTGACGTAATTACTGTGACCTGAGTGAATGTACATAAGCGGTGTTCGGGAATAAGTGTCAGACAAAGAAACACGTTATTAGTTGACTGAAAAATAGTCGTTAAAATAACATTTAAAAGATGACTTTTTTTCAGAACATTAAAAATAATATTCATAATTATTTGTCATCTTTTTCATATCCTTGCGCACATTATTCAGTGCCGCTCAGAGGAATAGCTTGCGAACAGCTGCCAAGACATCTAGCTGCCCGGGTAAACACCACGCTTCAGGCAAGTATTGGGCGTGTTAAAGAGAGATAAGAAAAAGGGTCTGTTTTACGTTTTATTCCAACAACAATTTATTCCTTTACAGCAAATGAATAGTGTGTTTATTTGTCCGACATTTATTCCCAGACACCGTGTATAATGGAAGTCTTAAATTATTATGTTATGCTAGCTCGGGCCAATTCAATTTTCTATACCTAGACACACATTGTTCTACTTAATATATACATTTATATATGACATTTTCAATAAAAATATTTTCACATAAGAAAACATGTTCAGTTACTTAATCAAAGATCTGTTTCTAAGTTTGTGTCACATATAACATATACTAAAGTCTGCATGATTGGTGTACATAAACTAAAATCACAATAAATATTCACCCATTCGTTTTTGTGTTTTTGCAGAATAGACACACAGGCAGATCGTTAGACGGACCTACATTAGTTGTTCTCAAAAGAAAAACAAATAATTAACTTTAACCAAACATACATATTTGAATGTGAAATAAAAGCTTATGGTGTAATACAAAGAAACTCTTCGACTTAAAGTGCTATCCTATGTTTTGTTTTGACAGTCCTGGCCTCATTTAGTTTAATCCACATCAAATTATTTAAATATACATATTATAGTGCATGCATACTCGTAATATTTGACAGACCGTGTCACCTTTGCTTTATGTCACCATCACTTAGTAAATTACCGCCACCTGTAAGCAATAGGCGAAAAAATTTAATTGACTTTCCATTTTTTTCCAAGCGGACTGCAAATTTCATGTCACACTTGTAAGTTTTGAAATTGTGGTTTTAAACTGATAATTATTGAATAAATGTAAAATCATCAGTTTATCAGATAAAGATACCAATCTTTTGCAAAAGTGTAAAGAAAATACGGTGATAAAATAACATTATTATCCAAGTCTCAAGGTGTATTGACCATAAAAAAGGGGTTTTAATTTTTTACTCTTTCTAGTATCTATTCGAACGTTTTTCAGATCATACATGTCGCATGAAAGCTTATAAATATATCTCAATTTTATATAAATATTTAATTATAATTTGTCTAAGATTTTGAGATGAAGTAAACATTACATTTGGCATAGCAACTGACTTACATATATTAATTTTTCTACTGTAGTATATACGTATATATAATGCCGAAGTGCACATAATAATGTGGAACATTAATATGAAAGCTTTTTTTACGTTATATTTATTAAGTCATTTTTTAATGTTACTTTTTTCAATAAATATGACATTAAAAAATAATCACCGATAATATGAAATCAATAATGAGTAAAATCGCAGATGTTATAAAAAATATTACCACATAATGTGTCTAAAGTATGTATTATACACTACAAAATAATACCAACATTTATTTGAAAAGAAAATAGCATATCACAATCTTTTTCTTTTTAATTATTCTTATGCCAAACATTGTATATATGTATAAGTATATTTATATACAAGACAACTAAAGATCGTTCTAAATCAATTGGAACTGGCTCATTATAGTTATCT
This sequence comes from Druceiella hillmani, assembly GCA_039881145.1. NCBI lineage: Eukaryota > Metazoa > Arthropoda > Insecta > Lepidoptera > Hepialidae > Druceiella > Druceiella hillmani. The sequence continues at coordinate 56,768,495 of JAYKKI010000004.1, read as the reverse complement.
CACTCCAACGCATTACAAAACAATGTGAATGGATGGCATATATGGGTCTCGACTCTCAACATTTTGAGTATTTCTCCGAAAAGTTTTAATCTCCGAGTTCTGCATTATTGACAGTTAGAGATGTCCATTTTTCACCTCTACAATTCATATTAGTAAAACAATGGTGTAATATTGATATTTATAACATTTTCTAAAGTGACATTTTATTAAGTTAATTTAGTTATTATAGTTATAATTTGATATTATTGGTGATAATATAATCAGTATTGTAAATAGTCATCCATTGATTGTGTATATATATTTGTACCAACCATATTTTAACTGCATAGTTGGTTTGTTTACAATAATTTTTTTTAGTCTACTGAAGATGCAATACTCTTTAATAATACTATTATGCAAGTAACATGTTTTAAGAGTTAAATATGGATTGAGCAAGATTGTATTAATTTTATATTTATAATATATTTATATATAATATTATAATAATATATTTATATGAAAGTAAAATATCTTTGACAAGAGCATGTTAAGCAAAGCTTGAAAACTATTTGGTATAACGTAATGAAGAAAACTTGATATAAAATATGATATTTTATTATTAACAAGTTATTTTTTTATCTCCTCTATTAATAATGGTATGGCATCTACAAGGCAAACTTTCTTCTATTTTTATTGAGTCATCAATTAGGGACTTCCATATAAGTGACATTTAGTAGCCTTTCAAAGTGACATTTAGTAGCCTTTCAAAGTGACATTTAGTAGCCTTTCAAAGTGACATTTAGTAGCCTTTCAAAGTGACATTTAGTAGCCTTTCAAAATTTTACTTTATGAATCAATAAAAGTCGAAATACTGTTCCACCTGTTCACTTGCAAATGACATTTTCGGTTCTCCCCTATGCAAGCATTTATAAATTTTTTTATTTATGAGTGTTCTTATGAATTTTTTTAAATATTTTCACATCATACAATACCAAAAAATACTTCTAAAGCACAAGTACTACACAAGCATTTCATAAAGAAACAGTGTATGGTGATTCGAGGAACTCACACATCTGACTCAAAGAAATCTTTAAAATAGCCACTATAACTGAAGAAAACAACAATTCAACGCTTTTGTTTGGTATTGTAAAATAATCTTCTTCAAACATCCATACGCAGCTTTATGTTTCTGCAGCGCCATCAAAATAATATGGCCACAAATCATTGCATGTCACAAAAGAAAAAACTTCAGTCGATTTAGTGGATTCATTTCAGCGGATTCCTGATTTAAAGTTGACCAGCATTTTTTTAATTCAGTGTGAAAAGTGTATGGACTTTTTTAAGTTCTTTTCCTTTAATATTTTATTTACAGCCCATGTATCGTTCACAGTTATCGTGGCAATAAGTCCGCCGTATGTATCAATTATGTTATTTACAGCCCATGTAACATTCAGTCTATCCAATTTGTTTGTAAGTAACATCTTTTTACTGGCAGCCAATGATATTCTTGAAATATATGCAATTTATAGACATGCACACAAGTTTGATATGTACAATTGGCACACTGGCTACCAGTGTAATTTACTTAGGTGCCATATAATTTTTACAATTTATGAACAATGTGTTTAAACATTAATTATATGTTGAAGAGTTGTACAGATATTCATAATGAAAAATATAAAACCTAGCAGATATTTTCTGTTTAGTTTCACATTGAATGTGTGAAGGGAGGTTTATGTTTTATATTATATACGATAAGTGTCCTAATGTTGGCAGATGTTTTTCCCTTACAAAGATTTATTTATCTGCTTTAATGTATCTAATTGATACATATGGCGGACTTATTGCTACGAGAGCAATCTCTTAGAGCCAACCATAACACCAGTTCAGCCGCGTTCGATGAACGGCCGGGAATCGAACCCGGGTCCCCGCAGTGCGCCGTATCATCAAAGGCCGCATGCCTTGTGACCAACCCAACACACCACGGCGACGACAATTAGATACATTAAAACATTTACGTTCCATAATCAACGCATAAGATGCGATACATTATCATTATCGCTAAATTGTAATATATACGAGTAGATAGATAAAACAAGTTTATTATTGACAGGTGGAAACAAAAAAACAATTTGTATAAAAGCCCCTTGCTGGGACATAATCAGGAACTAAAATTGTACAAGAAACTTCTTCGCATTGCACTACAAGCACGGAAGAGTTTACAAGACATCGGAGTGGAGGTTGATGATCTTCGCAGCATGGCTCTCATAGTAAGCATCGAATTTATAATATAAACTCTTAAAATAAGAAATATAAATTCATTCCTACAACAATATTTCGTTAGCCTTTCAAATTTATATTCATTTTGGTTTGTTTATTTTATCAATAGTTTCTATTTGAGTTTGTAATAGCAACAGGAGCTATGACAGAATAAAGGTCCCATTAACTGCTGTCCTTTTGTTTTTAGTTAATAGAGATTGTTAATTATCATCATGATTATCTGTATCTTATGTAATGTGCAATCAAATACTACAGACCTTACTTAAACACCTACAAAATACCTCCATCTGTCTGTTTGGAATGTCAATGTATATTCATTTTTGATTTGACGAGAACATAATGCTCATGTTACATTTCTTTACAGTCGTATAGTTTTACTTATCTTTATATCTGTATTATTTAAATATAACATAAAATATCTATTATTTATCAACACTGTGTGCTGCCAAACTATTTGTTACGAAATTGCTGTTGGTTGCGTAGCGGTTTGAGTTATGCTCGCTAGTAACTTAAAGAAGAGCTGTGTATTAGTGCCCATTGTATTTGATATAACTACACCGACCCTAGTAATAAATTACAATAAAAATGTGACAAATATTTTGAAAGCTTGTTAAGGGATTAAACACGCCTGTGGTCGGCAGACAAAAATATGTGATTTTTGAAAATCGTTTTAGGACTATGTAACACATTTGAAGTATAATTATTATTGTTACTTGTAATTTTAAGTATTTCCAAATGCTATTCTAAAAAGAAATTAAAAAAGTATTTCTAAAAAGAAAAAATAAATACACGTAGTTATTATTTTTAAATATCAAGTGATGGTTGGTTGACTGTTGTTGAATTATTTTTTTTAAACTATGTTTTTAGCGTGTTTTTTAAAATAATTTAGTTTTTTTACGCATATTAGAAGTGAAACTTCTATGCAGTGTAACATACTTACAGTTGTAAGTATTCGAAATAATTATAGTAGTTGTATGATAACGTTTCAAAAAATACGGCAGACATGGACTCTACGATGTGATTGTCTACACATAATTCATTAAAAAAGACAAACATATTCCTCCCACCGCACATATTCAAATATTGTTCATTTTAAACTGTACATATAATTTTACTAAGAAATAACATTGTTATGTTTGAATTATACATCTAGTGCCTTTATTAGACATATAATACCATGAACTGACTGATGTATGTTACAATAAAATGACATTTGTACATAATTAATAATATCTATATATTATAATATCTATATATTAATAATATCTATATATTATAGACATTTGAAGATTTTTTTATACTACTGCCATGTGAGAATGTCTTAATACATAGCTCGATTGTAACTAAAATTTATATTATAGATTCTATATTATGATTATATTGCGGCTATATATAGCCATCAATATATTATGTTTATATTGAAGGTAGCATCTCCTACAGCGTGGCTGAAAACAAAGCGAGTTATAAGCTTCTAAATTTGATGATAAGTGTAGTTTAAGGGTATCTCCCTGTCTCATTTACTCTTGCAGAATAAATTGAGCTTTACTAAAAATGGTGTCACAATTCAATATAACTGTCCTTGTCTAAAAGTTAAGTTAAGAACTCTGTAACTCTGTCAATTCTTAGAGTTTATCGAAAATTATTCAGTCCTTGTTAGTTTTTACCTCAAAATTTTGATTTATGGAATAAAAAAATTATCTCAATAAGCTAGCAGACTGACACAACATACATCAATAGAAGCCATATTTAATGAGTTTGGTATTTAAAAAAATCTTAATTATTAATCTTTAACCCTTAAATTTATTAAATCTACAGGGACCCAACATGGTTGGTAAGAAAAGACTTATTAGCGAATTTCTGCATATAACTCCCAAATATGTTCCTGTGTCCAAGATAATACTTAATGAAGACCATAAAAAGGTATGTCCTTATAAAGATGTTAAAAAATGAAAGAATCTATTGATGATTACCAGTATTTAGATTTAAAAAAATGTTACACATTTAAGAAAATAATTTAACTGCTAATCAAAACTTGTAATCAGATAAATTCAATATTGCTCCATAGAAATTTACATAATGAGGAGTAAGTAATACAAAATTTAGTTTAACTTCCCACAATGATATAACAATGACTTAGAAGCTAATATAGGCTAGGGAAAATAACATTCAAATATATGACAGATATCTTTGCTAACAAATGTAATGAAGGTTTACAATATTATGGCAAATAAAGGCTAAAATATTAAGATATAAAGGCAACAACATTACAGCATAGGGAGTGGAGATTGAATTCTCCGTTGTACTTATAATAATTTTTTTCTTCTCCATGTATTTTCTTATTGTTTTGTCTCAGACATAAATTACAAATTATTTCTATTAAAAAACATAATCAAATGATTTTTTTATCTCAAATTAGCAAGTGCAACTTAAACATATCAATTTTCATTGAAAACACTAGTCTAAAGTTATTATCTCAAATTTTTAAAAATTTTTTGGACATGCCTTTGGAAAATTATATGGGGGACTTTTTGCAAACAACTTTGGAGGCTTAAGACTATTGAATAATGCGACTAAATAAAACATATTGTCTAACATAATTTATTACATTTTTAAAGGCCTGCGCAACGACATCCCATTCAATAAGAGGTACAGAAAAAAAATGTTATCCCCACTTTATGCACATGTCCTAAAAACTTTGGTCATAATTTTGCTTCGCGTCAGTCTTTAGGTTAATTTAGAAAAATTAACTTAGAATATTCAGCACAAAAGGTTAAGAAATGATCAATGTACATTTGACATACAGAAGGACATGACCGAAATTATGAGGGTTCATAATTGAAGCAAAGTTGAAGAAAGATCGTCATATATATTTATGTATATATATATATATATATATATATAGGAATATTTTAAAGTACCAATTAGAACAAGTGTCACAATTTTTGACACTTGTTCTAATTGTTTGTTGACAATTAATAATTTTTTTTATGAATGAGTTCACGATTATGTTTTTTTCACTTTATGCTCATTTGACACTATCTTATGTTGGAACTCCTCTAATTGGGACATTGTCACCATTATCAAGCATTTTTGTTGTGGTTGAACCACATTTTTTGAAGTTTTTCAACCACTTGAGTTATAAAATTATAGCGAGATTTATATTCTCTGAGCAAAATTTCTTGATATAAAATCTAATAATTCATAGCAGATAAGCCTATTATAATATAAAACATCGACTGGCCATTTGCATGTTTCAGCTCTTACTAACTATTTATGTGCCATTTGCTCTATTATACTGAAGTTTGTTTGCTTGTAAAATGAAATTGTATATTTAGATGTAAGTTCCGCAAAACCATAACGGTTTTCCAGGCTTGCCTTAATATACAGTAAGTATACAATCGCTACTAGATTTCAAAATAAACGATCCTTATTGTGGCCTACATATATTGTTGTGTAAGGGCTGGTATTTCTCTTTATATTTACCGCATCGTTCCAACGATGCTGGTATTTTCGGTTTTCAGTTTATTTGATAATTTGAGAGACGTGAGAAAAGTATCTGTGGTAATGTTGCATCCTCATTTCATATAAGGCTGTAATCATTTCATAATCATATTTTCATATGTAGGTTTTTGATCTAACAAAATATGAAAATGTATTACAAAGATATTGGCTGTTGACATCCACAAAAAGCCGGAGTTTCATGCCTTTATCAAGTTTATTTACAATATGTTGAAGACATGAGCATCGAGTTTCTGAAGAAAATAATTACTTTTTAACAGACATATTTCTTTCAGGAATGTAACGCCTTTGACAATATACTATAAATCTATTCCACATTCCGGAAATAAATGCATCTAATTCATTCAAAGAAATATGCCAACTATCATAAATTTTTTGCTGGATAGAAGTTCCATTTCAATACATAGTTTTACATGGCAGAGAATCGGCCCATTGATGAAAATCTTAAAGTAGTCGAAACTTTTTTTTCAATATACAGTTTTGTATACGGTGTAGGGTCTGAATCTTCTTTGAGCACATTTTTTTGGCTCCATCATCCTCCTTGGTTGGTGCTCTCACTATTTGTTATAAATGTCCATTCTGTGCCATCGTTAGCCAGAAGAATATCTTCTACTACTGGAGTTGATGAAATCGTTGTTGAAATTCTACCCTCCACTCCTTTTCCACTATGCTTACTTGCCGTCCATTATGCAATAGTCTCTCACCACGTGTAACTCTTCTTTCAGGATTTTGATTATTTATGTCATGATGGGATAAAAGCGCATAACAATTTGTTCAGATGAACGAGATTCATTAGATGAAGAATCAGTTGGTTTCAGTATGAATTCGGTATCTTGAAATTCATTACTTTCTATAAATGTGTCGCCATTTCTGTAACTTTCGTAATCTGCCTAGCTTCAACCAGACCAGACCAGACAGATGGCTTTCGTCACGTTTCTGGCCTTATTAAATATTTTGTGGATGTAATAATTTCTGTTATATTTCTAATGCACTTATATTCCGACGGGCGCTCATTATTCTAAGTTATTTCTGGCATGAGGAAAAATGTGAATCAAGTCCTTTTATTAAAACTGTTGACTGATTAATTGCTGACTAACTGGCCGTTACTCAACGATACACAAAACTAATGTAACCAATGTAAATATTAGAGTATACAGTGAAATAGAACTACACTCTAGATAATAAATTATGAATTTAATTAAGTTCTGAACTCGGCCAATTAAACTTTGGAACCCCTTCAAACATCACATTAATGGCTGCCGTCTTTATCGATGTAACATAAAAAATCACTAAGCATAAATGTATTTTGTTATTGTTATAACAAAATGGGTTTAAGAACATAAAATTTAAAAAGTCAATAAATACCAATTCAATATAATTAATAGAAAAAAAATTTAACTTTTATCACGTTGTGTTCAAAATGAGGTTCGAATTAAAATAAAATTTATCATACTTTCTAGTGTTAATGTATAATTCATCACAATTATATACATATGTATATATCCATTATGTAAATTAAGTCAACTTCGTCATTTCAAACACTTGTCTGTTGATTAATCATGTGTAATCTGACAATATGTTATTTTTTAAAATTATTTGCCTAGTTTCTAAAATAATTAAAGTTTAAATTTTGAATGATATCATAATTATGTTTAAATTAACATCTTATATAACCTTTACACTAAATGTCAGTTTGGCAACGTGGCATGCCTATTGTAAACTTTGCTATCATCCAAAAGGTTCTTTTAATTGATTGGAGGTGTATAAATGGAATTATTAAATGAGCATCCCCTCCTAGCCAACAGTAGCATTATTACCAACATTAACTGTGAATAATTGAGCAAAGTCGTTATTCAACTTCCAATAAATAAATCTAAGCGGAATTTTTTTGACCGTCCTCGACATATATATATATACCAAAAGCAACGAAAACTATTACCTCACTCACTGTGCTCTCTGGAACTCTCACCCTCTAACTATCTATTAAAATATCTATTAAAATCTAGATAAATAATTGAAGGATGCAGACACACATATATATATATATATATACAAATAACATAATTAACCTTCATGATTCATACCATATAATATTGTAATTAAGTACATATTCATTGTCACTAAATACTGTAATTTTACTAGCTGATGCAATGGAAATGCGAGCAAAAAGCCAATTTCCTAATTATCCACATGGTCTTAACTTATCTTAGTAAAAGATTCAAAGCCATGCTTACTTATAACCTTACATCGTATTTTTAAACTTGCTCAGGTTTCCTATTCTAAAATGTTTTAGTAATTTTTTCCTCAGTTTAAAATTTCTTTCTTTTTAGAGGTCTATACCTCACACGAAAAACAGAACCATTACAAAATGACTCAGGCCTTTTTGTCGGTTACAGCTGATTTTTTTTGAGAATTTATGCGACATAAGGACTTGAAATTTGACACAGTAATACATCTTTTTAAACCTACATATTTTGCTCCAGCTAACTTTCATTTCGTAAAATTTTTTAAAATTTTTGTTACTGCGCATGAAAAAAATTTTTTTTAGATATTATTTCTGCTTTTTTATTGTCCAAGATCTTTAAGAGAACATTCATCTTCCTAATAAAAAATTTATTCATTCGTTATTATTGGCAACATAAAAGTTAAACGCTGAAACATGTGCATTTTTTCAGTAAGAAAACATGAAAAGTGATTTTTGAACAATGCTAGTGTAAAAAAAATGTATGCTAATATCATAACAATGAAATTATGCAGCTATTACTATGATTCAATAACTTTGAAAACTTTTCTTTAAAATAGTAAATTTTTAGGGTTCTGTACCTCAAAAAGAAAGGGTTCAAGCCTTATAAGGTAATTCAAGTGTTTGTCTGTCATAACCATTTTTCTCAGAAAAGGCTTACCTAGAAACTTGAAACGTATAGTAATAATACATTGACCAACACATTTCTCAATAGTTAACACTACAATATTTAGGTATATTAAAAATTTTGTAAATGTGGCGGGGGGGTCATTTAAGTATTTTTTTTTTTTATTTCTATGTATAGTATATGCTATCGTCCAAAAGGACTTATTATAAGGGTCACAAAAAATTTTTTTATATCTTTTACAACATACAGAATTCTGTTGGAAGACTTTTAAAACTGACGAAAATAATTCAATTTTGTAATATTATGTCTTGTTTATTTTGAGACAATAGTTATTATCTTTTTATTTGTTACACATGTTGTTTTTTGTTTTTAGGTTCCCTTTAAATTGATACAGTTAATATTTCACGAACCATTAGGTGTTAAACATACATCAACCTATGAGGCCGAGATAGCATCCAGGTACCATTTTTATATTTTGTAACAAGGTGAAATTATGTTGTATATTTTGAAAAAACGAAATACTGCTATGCTATATTTTTACTCTAGCTCTTGCTGATTTGTTGTTGTAGAAGATGTTTTTTCTTGCTCTATTGTCCGTCTATCCTGATCTATTATCCGTATTAGTTTTTATGGAGTTGCTTAATAGTTTACGATTGATGATTAATTAATTTTTTTAAGTGAATTGATATGGGATTTTGTGTTTTTTTTCATTATTATTTACATTATCGTTTAAGACCTATTATATTTATGGTTCTGGGAAACAACTAATGATTAGAGTCAACCTGTAAGTTGGACGTGGCTTTTTTAATAAAGAAATGAGCTATGAACTTTATATAAAACTAAAATCTAAAATCACGGTTATAATCTTATATATAAGTTTCCAGATTCAATTACATTTCTTTTATCAGCAAATACTAATATTTGAATCAAAATAAGTAGTTTTGAAATGACACCTTTTATTCAATACAATGTTGAAAAATATAAATCATCATATCATCATACAAGCTTTGTAAAATATAGCAAAACTTATAGAATCATTTGGGACTGAGGGTTGAAAAAGGCAGAAGAATAATATCTATACTGAGTCAATATAGGTTGTGTTTTTTTTGGGTACTTTTTAGTACCCAAAAAAAAAAATAAGAAATATTCATAAAATATACAATTACGTATATATATTTTAAAATTGAGGTAACAAGGTATTATTATTTATTAATGTCTTTCTAATGTAATTCCATTAAATGAATGATGTGGACTTAAAATCAGAATGAAAGAATTAATTTCAACTAAATTAACATTAATAAAAAATTACAGGCAATATTATCTTGATCTATCCGACCATGGTCTATCCGACCACGGTCAATCTGACCACGGTCTATCCGACCACGATCTTTAATCAGGACACCTTTTTTAATTTCTTTCCTAAACATTCTGTCACGTGGTCACCATTTGTGTTTGTAGCGTAATTACTTTAAATTAATGGTATACGACATGACAGTCAGAATGAAAAATTACATACAATATTATGTAGATAAGGATAGATCACAATCTTCAGCTAGGATATGTTTTTCTATGTCTTTTTCTAAACTTCCTGCCACATTGTAACTAATTAAATAAATAAATGGAATGGCTACTTTTTTTACCTTAATACATTTATTTTAGAATCAATATATCGGAACTGAACGTTGTAGCGAGACATGCTTTCAATGTTATATTCAACTGTAATTTTCGTCTGCCTGCCACATTCAAATATTCTGGTGATTTTGGTAACGACTGCTATGTTAACAAGGCTTTTCAAGATCTCTGTTTGAAGGTAAACCATCTAATAATTTAACCGTTTTAGTGCCATGGTTTTTCACTCATATATATTTAAAAATGCCAAAAAAATCTTTCGTTCTTGATGTCAACGATTCCAACGCGCGCCATCGCGCTAGTGCGCGTATTAACTAAATTTTCCACGAAAGTTTGCAAAATCAGTTGCTGTTTAGCGCACGGTAGGGGAGGTCGCTCACACGTATCGCTAATTTTTTATCTTTTTGTTACATAAAGTTCAAATTATAATATTATTAGTAATTACAATATAAAAAGGATCCAGGAAAAGAAAATTTACAACCCATAATGTCGAAATACGAAAATAATTAGAGTGAAAATGATCATTTTTCAAGTTGTGAAGAAAGTGATAATGGGAGTGACATTGTGGTGCGCTCACAATTTGCCGTGATGCAAATTTTGAGTGATAGTGATAATAGTGACGATAACAATTATTCTGCTGATACGAAGGATGTACCGGACTGCGAAAATACGATGTGACCTTGATTTCAGTTTTTGTTATAATTTTTGTTCATAATATATATTTCCATAATTTGCTTTGTATTGTATTTTCCTTGTACAAATTTTTATTAAGAAAACACCGAAAAAATTATTAAAATTGGATAATTTTTGGAAGAGATACAGTTTTTTTCCAGACAAACGTAAATGACATTAAAAACAAAAGATTTCTTTGGCATTTTTAAGTATATATGAGTAAAAAACCATGGCACTAAAATGGTACTAAAACTTGTATATCACAATATTGTTTTTATCACTGCTTTTAAGAATTTTCATTTAGCACTATTTACGTATAGACATTCTTGTATTTTAGTCACTAGAAACTTTATTAGTCATTTATTATTTAGTTATATTAATTATTTTAGTCACTAAAATATTACTCATTAGATAGCATCATTTTAGTATTGAAAAAATTATCATATTTATTTCACAATTAGCTAAGTACCCTGGCATTGTCCAGACTTTCAAAGTTCCAATCACATTGGTAGAGACCACCACCCTCTGAAATTTACTGCTCCCAGCAAGTGGTGCAGAATAAGTATGAAAAACTTAAAAAAAATTAGCTAAAAATGGTGAGAGCAAAATCCACTCACATATACATACATTGATATTTGCATTTAAATAAATCTACATGACCACAAAGAAAAAAAAATCATGTGTGCAATTCACACGTGGTAGAAGTGAAACCTTCAAAAATTTAAAGGATAAGAAGATAGCTGACCGCCTCATTGTGGTAGACCCCTGGAAGCCAACATCCATGATGACAGCTTGTAACATCCATGATGACGTTGACAGATAAATTAGATGGGCAAGATCAAAGAGCGGAACCGCTAGGGAGGTTGATGCCAATGATCTAACACTTCCCCTTCCCCTTCCCCCTCCCCTTCCCCTTCCCCCTCCCCTTCCCCTTCCCCTTCCCCTTCCCCTTCCCCTTCCCCTTCCCCTTCCCTTCCCCTTCCCCTTCCCCTTCCCCTTCCCCTTCCCCTTCCCTTCCCTCCCCTTCCCCTTCCCCTTCCCCTTCCCCTTCCCCTTCCCTTCCCCTTCCCCTTCCCCTTCCCCTTCCCCTTCCCCTTCCCCTTCCCCTTCCCCTTCCCCTTCCCTTCCCTTCCCCTTCCCCTTCCCCTTCCCCTTCCCCTTCCCCTTCCCCTTCCCCTTCCCCTTCCCCTTCCCCTTCCCCTTCCCCTTCCCCTTCCCCTTCCCCTTCCCCTTCCCCTTCCCCTTCCCCTTCCCCTTCCCCTTCCCCTTCCCCTTCCCCTTCCCCTTCCCCTTCCCCTTCCCCTTCCCCTTCCCCTTCCCCTTCCCCTTCCCCTTCCCTTCCCCTTCCCCTTCCCCTTCCCCTTCCCCTTCCCCTTCCCCTTCCCCTTCCCCTCCCCTTCCCCTTCCCCTTCCCCTTCCCCTCCCCTTCCCCTTCCCCTTCCCCTTCCCCTTCCCCTTCCCCTTCCCCTTCCCCTTCCCCTTCCCCTTCCCCTTCCCCTTCCCCTTCCCCTTCCCCTTCCCCTTCCCCTTCCCCTTCCCCTTCCCCTTCCCCTTCCCCTTCCCCTTCCCCTTCCCCTTCCCCTTCCCCTTCCCCTTCCCCTTCCCCTTCCCCTTCCCCTTCCCCTTCCCCTTCCCCTTCCCTTCCTTCCCCTCCCCTTCCCCTTCCCCTTCCCCTTCCCCTTCCCCTTCCCCTTCCCCTTCCCCTTCCCCTTCCCCTTCCCCTTCCCCTTCCCTTCCCCTTCCCCTTCCCCTTCCCCTTCCCCTTCCCCTTCCCCTTCCCCTTCCCCTTCCCCTTCCCCTTCCCCTTCCCCTTCCCCTTCCCCTTCCCCTTCCCTTCCCCTTCCCCTTCCCCTTCCCCTTCCCCTTCCCCTTCCCCTTCCCCTTCCCCTTCCCCTTCCCCTTCCCCTTCCCCTTCCCCTTCCCCTTCCCCTTCCCCTTCCCCTTCCCCTTCCCTTCCCCTTCCCCTTCCCCTTCCCCTTCCCCTTCCCCTTCCCCTTCCCCTTCCCCTTCCCCTTCCCCTTCCCCTTCCCCTTCCCCTTCCCCTTCCCCTTCCCCTTCCCCTTCCCCTTCCCCTTCCCCTTCCCCTTCCCCTTCCCCTTCCCTTCCCCTTCCCTTCCCCTTCCCTTCCCCTTCCCCTTCCCCTTCCCCTTCCCCTTCCCCTTCCCCTTCCCCTTCCCCTTCCCCTTCCCCTTCCCCTTCCCCTTCCCCTTCCCCTTCCCCTTCCCCTTCCCCTTCCCCTTCCCCTTCCCCTTCCCCTTCCCCTTCCCCTTCCCCTTCCCCTTCCCCTTCCCCTTCCCCTTCCCCTTCCCCTTCCCCTTCCCCTTCCCCTCCCCCTCCCCTCCCCTCCCCCTCCCCCTCCCCCCTCCCCCTCCCCCTCCCGCTCCCGCTCCCGCTCCCCCTCCCCCTCCCCCTCCCCCTCCCCCTTCCCCCTTTTCCTTCACCCTTTCCCCCCCCCGCCCCCTCCCCCTCCCCCTCCCCTTTCCCTTTCCCTTCCCCTTCCCCTTCCCCTTCATTACGTACCTATTAATCTTACAAAATAAAAATGTAGGTACTTTCATATTTTTAAAAGTATTGATGTATTCTTATTACGGTTGTTATTACAATTACAGTTTACTATAATATCTGCTTAATATGAATTCAATGTCTTTTGCTTTTTAATGCTTCCTAATATAATTTGTTATTAAAGATATTTTTTTTAATATTGTAGGTCTTTCTTACTACATGTGTTACGACTGTGACCAACACTCATTATGTGGACGATGGTTCATGGAGGATATTACCGATTATTCTGTCATCAAAGACAGTTTTTATAGTCATGGATATTATTCCAGCAACTATCAAAAAGAGTAATTTTTTTTTTTAAATATTTAAATGGTCGTGTGGTATTAATTTTTAGCATTACCTTAATTGTTTTGAATTGGGAGGAAAAACAATTAAATTTAGAGTAGAAAGTAGATAAAGACACTGTCTAGATGTTGTATCACACAATACTAAAAGTTTAATAGTTTTTTAATCAGTAAGCTTATGTTTGTGTTTATATATTAGTGTGAATGTAGATATTAGGTTATCTAAAAATTTTGGACAGTTTTTTTTTCACTCATTGAATTTTTAGCATTCCAAAATTTAATCAATGAAAATTTAAGCAATCGTTCATTTTTGAAACTTTTGAACCATACAATATCATGTTAACAAGCATTGTTTGACGATTGCTATTAGGAAAAGAATGAGGTATGCTAATGCAGCAGTATTGCACTTGACCTCTGGGGAAATGACAATTTTGTCATTTTTTTTAAGAATACGGTTGAGAATGCTTCTGGAAGTGATAACACGGTGTTACTCAATCTATAAAAAATAAAAAGAAACGAGTGTGGAAATTTGACGTTCAAAATAATTTCGATTTTGTTTTTGTTGATTTTTAATTAAGAAATATATAATTTTTATAAAGTGTCTATATTTATAATATTTTGTTAATTTTTAACACTACTTCTTTGGTACTTTTTAATCATTGGTTCATATTATATGGATGAATCACATTATTTGCAGTACTCATTTAGCACGATTGTCAAAGAAGTATCTACCGTATTATACAGGGTACAAGATGTTACTGTACAAGTTTATATTTTAGTTTAAAATAAATAGTATTTATTAAAATCAACAATTTTTGTAAGCGAACATAGCATATTATTATTGCTAGATCATACTGAGTTGGAATAGCTTAGCTGAAAATTACGTAATGAATAAATCCGCACAAGCAAATAATTTGTTTAATGTTTATTTTATTCTCATAAATTCTCTTTTATATACAATTTCTTCAATTCAATACAAAGATAAAAATTAAAATTGACTTCATTTCTATTGATAAATAATAAAGAAAATATAGAATATCTTATCTATAATCTTTGCTAATAACCCACCTGAAGATGTTGTAATACAATGAAACCTAGGTCGTGGTAAAGAACTTAAAGAAAATAGAAATAATACTACATCACATAGTTTCATTTAATTGTGAAAGAAAGTATACTTTCTTTTATTCCTAGATTCAGCAACATGTGACGATAAAAATCCCATCTAAATTTTCTCAGTGAATTTCTCTGTGAGTACAAACGAATAAATAAAGAGACATTATTGCTTTACAGCTTCATGTTGTTTCAAGATCATGTATACTTTATTTTGATTCTTAGATTGTAAGCTGTAAAAATTAAAAACTATCAAAATTGTGTTTATTACTTGTTGTCTGTATAAATAATCAAACAGATGGACAGGCAACCATTTCAAAAACACTTTCTTATTCGCCTATAGTTTATTTTAAGTCCATAGTATATCTTTATATATGTTTATAGTGTATTTTGATGCAAATACCTCAAATTTTTCATGTTTTTATTTTTTCACTTAAGAGATTGGAAACTTTAATAAATTTTGATGATTTTTAACACATGCTTGTCAAACTACTTTCTTAAAAATGATCCATTTTTATTCTATTTATTACCGTAGACCAGCTAAGATAATTTTTCTATATTTCGAACTAACGTCATGAACAAAGATATTAGATATGATAACAGTTGGCTGAAAAGGATATACATACACTAACTGTTAATCTTAGCATCATTCACATGAAATCTGTGGGGTATATGAATAAAAAATATTAATTTTTGGTTTAACTAATGTATTTGCTCAAAAGTAATGTTCGGTGATAGCAATTTGCGGATTAATTTTCAGTTTGACTTTGAGTTGCTTATACTTTATTGCAAACTAGTAATTCTACTAAATTTTGAATATTTATTAAATTTGGTGTTTAAGTATTGTTAATACATAAACAACATTGATATAATTCAAGAACGATCTGGTCTTTATTGAGTAAAAGCTCAAGAAATAGTAGAGAATTGCTAAAATTGGTTAAACATTGAGAGCCAACGGGTTAACAAAAAATTTAATATTTAGACTCATTTATGGTGACTGTATAGCTGTTTCAAATGAGACTGAAGAATGTGAAACTAAAATAACTTTAAACTTTGTTTATTTTTATGTTTCTTTTATAACAAAACTAATTTCATAAAAATGTTACAGATAAAAAAAACAATGTCCTGCAAATATTCCCTATTTTCTTTCTGACAAATATTGGTTATTTGTATAACATTTACCATGACCGTGAAAGACAAGGTTTCGAGTTACTAGTTTCTTTGTGTATGAATGTTGTCTTTGACTTGATAGATTATTAACGGTTTATTCATACATACTCAGCCTTTGAAATAAATCCAACGGAAACATTCTATTTAAAAGTATTTATGAAAAGTCATTGTAAAAATAAAGAAATACAAGATGAATGATATATATTGATATATAATAAATAATGTTTATTGCACAATATGATATATATTGTTTATTGCACAAATATAATATATGATATATAATGTTTATTGCACAAATAGTATATTAAATTACTTAAAAAAGAATAAAATAGTATATTGCCAGTACACAGACAAAATAAACAAATATTAAATTTATATTTTGTGATTTGGAATTACTCCCTTTTCAATAACTTCCCTATCTGGTTTTTTATGTTTTCAATGAATATTTTTAAATACATTAAATAAAAAAAGATTTTAAAATGTTTTTCGTTGCAGTTATTTGAAAGATATTATGAATGAAAGTATGTATGAATGAACTGTAAACAATTTACCAACTCAATCAAAACATTTACACAGGATAAGAATAGGTTAGGATATATAGAATAGGTAGAATGAAAAAGAAACAGGTTAGGATTTACAGAATAGGTACAATGAAAAAGAAATAGGTTAGGATTTACGGAATAGGT
The DNA here is from genome assembly GCA_039881145.1 of Druceiella hillmani. Lineage (NCBI taxonomy): Eukaryota > Metazoa > Arthropoda > Insecta > Lepidoptera > Hepialidae > Druceiella > Druceiella hillmani. Next base: position 56,751,734 of record JAYKKI010000004.1, on the reverse strand, counting down.
AGAATTAAAATGAGATAAAGGTTGACAAAATAATGTAAGTCGTATTGTATATAAAATTGGGGTTGTTGAATCTGAAGATTGCAGGAGCCGAACAAAATTTGAATTTTTCTAAATTAATCAATCATCAAAAATATTAAGTGGAATATTATTCTTTCAATGCCCAATTATTGAGCATGTCGATAGATAAGGACATTTAGATCCTCATCTACACTGCCATATAGTTTTTATTGTTGTATCAATCCACATAAGATGATCAGTTTTGCTTCGTAAACTATCTGACACTTCCTAATAGAGTTGGGACTGGATGATGTTCTTATATAAAATTTCAGTTAGAATTTCTTGCGTTAAGCTAGTGGAAAATTCAGTAAATATACAAACTTCATTAAAAGTTGACATCACAAGCTCTAAGTAATATCTTATTACATATAAACAATAGGAATAAAATCAAATTCAAAACAACAAATCTGCATAAAGAAAAAAGTTTAACAAAAATGTGAATTTTCTGTTTTTTTTTTTGTTTTAAAATGAATACAGGTAAAAAACGAAGTACCGACCAAAAGTAGGGCTCAGTTGCGACTATTTTGTTAAAAAAAATATTTAAATTAGTTTCCATACAAAAGTGCACTTTGACTTAATTGCCCTTCTTAGTATAATGAATTTGCAAATACAAACAGGAAATTATATTAAAAAAACAAACCCAAAAAATCAAAATATTAAAATGCGGAAAGAGGATCGCGTAAACAGAAGTTATAAAATTTATATTTTACAGCCAACTTACAGGCATTCGTAGAAAGAGTATATTTCAAATCAATTTTTTATAAAAAAATTATCTAGTCCAAGCCCTGATTTTTTTATAATATATCGTTTTTATATATATACTCCATAGACTTAATATACTAAGTCTATGGTATATTCTATCATTCAAACCAAAAAAACCGGTAAAAACATTTTTGTTAAACTGAACTTATACCAAACATGTTATTGTATAAAGAAACAATTTTATTAATTGGTTACCTCTGATGGATATGATTTTTTGGAATAAAAATTATTTTGTTAGGGCTGTGGTGCTTGTTGAGTGACAATGCGTAGTCAAGTAATTGCTGAGTAGCAAACAAAGAAATCTGAAATCATTCTAGATTCTAACACTATTAGAAATTTTTTGTTTTAACTTGATTCAACAACACTAGGTGTTATACACAACTGCGGTATCTCACTTTGTGCCTATTCCAACATGTACTGATTTATTTTTAAAGGTCAGTAGCCAAATGGTAAAAACTGACCAATGGAAATCTTATTATTTCATCCTTTCTGTCTAGTAAATATATCACTACTATTTTACTCGGAGACTATTTGGTACTAGATGAAATTTGGATGGTAGATGTCTTCTATGAACTGCTATGCAATGAAATATTGGAATTATGAAAAAAATATTAATAGTTGTGGCACCCCATACATGTAACTGTGGGATGAAAAAAAAATCCATGCACATAGGCGTGTGGCACTATTAAGATATTGAGTATCTGTATCGCTCATAGAAAAGCAATAGCTATTTGTAATGTCAATTACGAATGCTTTAATCAATTTTAATCTTTCTTTTTGACAAAACGAATGATTTGATCTTTACAACGATAGATTCATCTTACCATACGTTCAGACGATCACATTCCGTTTGGTTGCATAGACTTATAATGATATTGATGCTGTCGAATGAATGTTGAATGGATATTATTGTTTCGTGCCTAATGCGGCTGGTTAGAAGATCAACTTTGTTCGTTTTGTTTATAGTAATGGGAAGACTTGTATAATAAATGTTGTTATGGAATAAAATACTAATGCGCGATGGAAGAACTAATAATTTTATAAGTGTTATTTATTTATGTAGCAATTCTGTTATAACTGATATATTTGTCTTAAGTCTTAATAGAAGCACATTTCCATTTAATCCACCTAATGCTAAAATGATTTCACATTTCACTGCGTTTCCAGCATCTCAATTTAAATCTCGCACCAAATTAAATATTAATTTTCTACAATTAAGTACTACAATACCATATTAATTGTTAAGTTTTAAATTCAATTAAGTAAAAATAATACTTTTTCTTATTGATTTATAAAACAATTAGTATAATACAGTCGGTTGAGTCCATACTCGTAAAACAACGTCACACAGCAAAAAAATAATCTATAACAGTCGATACACAAATCAATACAAACAATTAAAAAATAACCATGAAAGCATTTATTTATTAAAAGTTTAGTAGTGCGTAATAGCGTAGATATATTTTACGAGAATTGAAATTTATTAGTCGGATTTTTTTTTAAAACAATATCAATACGGATCAAGGAAAAAAATGATTAAAACACCTTTACGATAATTATACAGTCAATATATTCATTCATTGGTATATCAAACGTGAAATTTTAATATCTGTTCTGTGAACATCTAATTAGTTAAGCAAGATGTAAACAATACTACAATAAGAAAATTGAAATAAATGCTGATAGACAGAATGAACGTTTTCATTTCAATCTTTTTTATATAGAACATAGTGTTAGCGAATGAATGAATGGAACGACCACGTTCAATTCGAACATCGAAACGAATGTATGATTGATATAAATGATTCAATCTTTTTTCGAAACAATCAGTGATTGAAGTATAAGTAAATGAATGACATATGCCTAACTGCGTTAATGTTAGGCCTTGACATTTTAAAATTTTTAATTATTTGGTAGATAGTTATCATAGACAATAAGATATTTAATACAGTTATAAGTAGAACAGTTCAAAACTGTGAAAATTATGAGAGATGTGAGGGTTGATCTTCTCTTTTATCTTTAAAATTAGTAAAGTTGTGGGTAGAAATTGAAAATTGGGGAAATAATTTTATACTTTTTTTATCCAAGGTTAGGGGGGCAAGGAATGGTTTATCAGTCTATTATCAAGTTCTATTATCATTTCCAGGTTCATCGATTCATTTCATTGTTGATTAATTATAGTAAAATAACACTCTGTTTTAGGTGAAGTAGTTAAATTTTTATCATGTAAGTATTTAATGAAAGTGGAAGTTCATCCCTTGGAACGCTGGTATCATGCTGCTCTTGCTTGCCAGTTGCTAGATGTGCTTGCTATTCCAGCTGACCTGGAAAAGTATGATGTTTTCTATTAATTTTGTTGTAACCTAAACTTTAATCTGTTTTTCTAGCCTCTGAACGATGCAACTAGACAATGTTTTCAATAGTAAATAAAAAAAAACTTTGCTGTCGGGGGAACCCCGTTAGGAACGAAGTTTCTTACATTATTTTTTCAATTTTAAACAAGTATTTTAATGAAATAGTAAAAAACAAGTTTTCATTTAATGTCGCACTGTCTTCGCCTTGTTGTATATATCATACCTGGCAAGATTCAATGTGTCATTTTGCTGTACTTTTTCTTTTTGATTCTGCCGGAATTGTTGATATTGAGCATAAATTTTTGGTATTTTTTTCGCACTCGGAAGTGGAAAAAATACCAAAAATGGATTTTTTTTCTCTTTCCATACTCTTTATGACGCTGAGCATATGATTTCATTATTATTTCTCTGTAATGTTAACAGTAAATACTTGTGTTAAGTTATATGATTTATTAACTTACTTTTCTAAGTTTGTATTATTTACTGCAGTTTCTATTTCTCGACTTTTCATTATAAAATTGCAGTATAAATCCCGTGTGAATTAAAAAAAACCAAATTACTTAAAATTACTAAATTACAATAAATTGTCAGCATATTCATTTATTTTCATTTTTAATTAAACTTTATTTAGATTGTTTAATTAAAAAAATAAATTTTTAGAATAATAAAATTTCATGTTAAAATTAGTTTTAAATTTGACTTAAGCGTTAATAAAACTAAAATAAAACTTAAGCATTTTAAAATTAAAATATTTTTAGTTTAATTATTACTATTATATTATATTTTTATATTAATTATTAAATGCACTATGCTTGCTGCTCGAATGTCGATACTCGCACGAACACACACACATACACCATATATAATAGAAAGAAACAGAGAGAAAGAGAGGGAAAGGTCGTCTGGAGGGGGCATAACGCTTTTTCTTTACGTGGCTATTTCTGCCAGTATGCTCTACTGTAAGCCGTGTAAAAGAACTTCGTTCCAAAAAATTAAGTAGTTACGAATAATAAGGGAGGAAAAAAGTGGTTTTCTTTTTTTTTTACTAATTGTTTTTCAAAAATCTTTAGTTAAGTAAATTCTTTTAAGTTCATTTGAGGAATACATTTCTGTATATTAGTAAACAAAATATAGAACACAAAACACAGTGTTCGTTTCCTAGTATGTCTGTGCTGTAGTTTATCATGCTTGAAGATCCACAATGTTCCTTATCTTGTCCTCTAACTGTTTTCCACATTAGTTTCCATGTCATATGTTCAGTGACACTCGTGAAGCCAAGACAAATCAAGTGACACCTCTTTCCGCTCCTGTTCCATTTCGTTTTTTAAATTTAGATAACGAAATTCAAAGAATCAAAATTATAAACATGATTTTATGGGCTTTCTAAACAATGTAGCAATTGTATTAGTACTTTTCCATTGTCGGAAAATTTTCTTTTCTTTTAACACTTTCAAGGCAGAAGCACAATGGTACTATTTAGCGACTTTTCCCGAAACTGCCCATCGCTCCTGCTTTTAAATGACAGGTCTTTTTGGTACTTTCTCTATTGTCCTCAGTTTTTAATTGACATAGTAAGATTAAAAATTAAAATAGTACTTTAAAGAAAAAAAAATCTATGTAAATTATCATCATATTTATTATCGTCACGTCAGAGATGGAAACATATTATTCAGTCAGAGATATATACATTAGAGGTCAGACACATATTTATTATCGTTACGTAGAGTGAAGCAATTCCTGATGCATAGGTAGGTAGGAAGGAAGGATGGAAGGTACCATAGGTGATCTTGCCCTATCAAGGAAAACTAGTATATAAAAAGAATCATTATAAGAATAATAGCTGCAGATATACAACAATTTATATACTTGTCACAATCTTGCTATACTGTTGAAGAGATTTTGTAGTGAGTAAACATTTTATAATTGCACCAAAGTATTTTAAAAACTTGAATAATCTGCATCATTGAAAGGATAAGATGAAGTATATTGATGCTGGTTGCCAATAGTTTAAACATTGAATAAATCTCAATAATCATCACCAGATCGTAAATAAAAATGCCAAGCGAGCTGAAAGCGATAGCAACTATATCTTTGCTAATAGCCCACCTGAAGATGTTGTAATACAAAGAAACCTAGGTCGTGGTAAAGAGCTTAAAGACAGTAGAAATAATACTACATCACATAGTTTCATTTAATTGTGAGCAACTATATTGCCTAATGAGCTATTAATGTGGTAATCATTTTATTTATTTATTTTTATGCAGTTATGGAAACATTACGATTATTACATCTTTACGTTTCAATAATGATAACAAGACAATAAAATAAATTCAGTAAAAATATGAGACATAATGTTTCGATAAGTTTATTCTCACTCATCACCAATATATTACAGTTTGCTGCGACCACCATCAGGTAGTTCAGCAATTAAAAGCCGTGGGAAAGTGGAGAATTTTGGTATGATTGAGTTCTATATGTCACTGAAGCAAAAAGGTGATGACTATATAAGTGCAAGTAGTTATCAGGTAACACGAGCGAGAGATTTTCCAATAAATTAGGACATTTTTCCATTTAACAATTGGAATTGTGGGGGAACAAAAAAAATTGTTCCGCCCCAGGGGAGAGACAGAAAAAGAGACTTCACAGTGCCTGGAAAAGCAACTCAATTTGGAACGTCCTCTTTGCAATTTGAAAAGGGAACTTTAACAATTTTAAGTGATTACTACTTGAACATAATAAAAAATGACCATAAATAATTCATAATTCAGTTAACTGCTGATTAATACATTATAAATTAACTTTTAGAGTTACACTCTGGACACTTTGGAGAAGAAACACTTTTCTAGCAGTAACATGTTCAATATGAATGTTCCAAAATAACTTTGGTTCTAGAAAGAGGTATGCTTAAGAGTGTGGTATTTGCATGTATTTGAAGAGAAGTGAAATCATAAAAATTAGTGTCCCTCACAATCATAACTTTTGCCAAAACAAATAGCTTACCTGAGAAAATTGCTCATTCTGACATCTACTTTTCGGACAGAATCCGCTTTGACAAGAACAATGGTATTAACCGTTTGAGTGCCAATGAGCGCCATCACGCTCGTGCGCGTACTAACTAAATTTGCCACAAGCGCGATGGTGCTCGCGAAATCAGATGCTGTTTAGTGCGCGGTAGGGGAGGTCGCTTGCACGCATCGCTAATTTTTTATCTTTCTACGTGTTATATAAAGTTCAAATTATAATATTATTAGTAATTACAATATAAAAAGGATCCAGGAAAAGAAAATTTTTAACCCATAATATCGGAATACGAAAATAATTCAAGTGAAAATCATCGTTTTTCAAGTTGTGAAGAAAGTGATAGTGGGAGTGACATTGTGGTGTGCTCACAATTTGGTGTAATACAAATTTTGAGCGATAGTGATAATAGTGACGATAACAATTATATTGCTGATACGGAGGTATTTCAGTTTTTGTTATAATTTTTGTTCACAATATATATTTGCATAATTTTCTTTGTATTTTATTATCCTTGTACAAGTTGTTATTAAGAAAACACGGAAAAAATTATTAAAATTGGATAATTTTTGGAAGAGATACAGTTTTTTTTCGAGACAAGGGTAAATGACATCAAAAACAAAAGATTTCTTTGGTATTTTTAAGTATATATGAGTAAAAAACAATGGAATTAAAACGGTTAAGAACCACAATCCAATGATTTATGATGAAATAAGATGAAAATAGGTTGACGATAAGTTGAATGGAGAAAAGTCACCTTTTTATTATTTAAGCTGTTAACATTTTTTCAAATTATTTTTAAGAATTAAAGAGTTGACAGAAAACAGACAATATTACCGTAGCAGAAACACTTTTATACACTAAAGTAACAATACAATTAAGATTTCATTACAATTCAATAAAAAACTGATCAAGTACAAGTAGAGTAGAATTATGTGCTAATATGATTTAAAGTCATGTTCTCTTTGGTATTTAATTCAAAGAGGTACAAAATTTACGTATTTACATTTTATGTCAAAAGGTACCATAGAGGATAGTGGTAACCAAAAAAAATTTGGTTAATATTATTTGTAGCTTATAACCCATTAAAGCTGAACATATCCTCACTAAGATTAAATCATTGTTTTGTTATATGACATCATCTAGCAGAATACAAGATATTTGCAATATTGATCAAGAATTTTTGGTACCTAGAGACATTATTAAAATCGCACTGGTAATAAGTCTTTAATATTTAACTGAATGATGATAATATGAGAACAAAATTTACTTATTTACATACATTTTATATTAAAAGGTACCACGGAGAATTATGGTAACTTTTTTCGTAGTTTGTAAACTGTTATAGTTGGACATAACCTCACTAAGATTAATTCATTGTTTTTTATATGATATCATCTGGTAGAATACAAGATATGTGCAATATTGATCAGAATTTCAGGTACCTAAAGATATTATCAAAATCGAACTGGTAATAAAGTAAGTTTAAAATTTAAAATCTTCTACATTGTTATGTTTCAACAAAAAATGTTTAAAAATGCACTTATACTGTATATAGATAGACGATATTTTTTAGTCACCGTTTGTATACGCCCCTTTGAAACAAAATTGTTTAAAACTTTCCAAATTGTTCAAAAACTTAAATATTAGTTTTGGTTTTGGGCCATGTCTGTAAAATTTAAATCTATAACTTTTCAGTTTAGGAAGAACAACCAGACAGGTAACAACCAAAACTATATTTTACATAATGGAAAATAAATTCACTTTCATAAAAATAATGGATAAAATAGTCCTAGAAAAGAAGCTTGATAAAAATAATTATGCTTAAGTATTAATTTTCAGAGTAATCCAATCCCGGAGCAAGGGTATGCCTGGTTGGATCAGAAACTTCTTGGTGGCGCTCCGTCAGAGTAATCACTTGCGAATCACGACCATGACACGTAAGGATGCGGTGGAACAGGGTACCATTATACCTCCTTTGCATATGATTTACCGAGATGGTACAGTACCAGGAAATACCGATAAGAATACCTTCATAGAGGAAAGTGGATGGTCAATATTCAAAAGCAGTTATAAGGTATTATAATGGTTGTTACCAGTTATTAGAAATTAATTAATATATTATTGCTTATGGAGTACATAAAAAACTTTCCGCAGGAGTTCCCTTTAACACCTTCCCTGTAGTTAAAAACAGCAACTAAACCTTGTCCACAATATTATAATTTCATGTGAAAACTCTATATCCAGAATGCATATTGTGTGTCTTGGGTCACAATGGAGGAACTAGACACCACACACATTCTGAGTTGTGGGTTACTAAATAACATATACTTCCAAAAATTTACATATTCTATAATTCTAATATGTTTCATTTGTACTTATTAAGATAGTATAAGCTTATGCTTTACACTAAATCTGCTAAAGTAACCTTTTACGGAACTTAAAGTACATAGTTTCAAAGAACTTAGATAAAGTACCACAACATATTGTGCTCGAAATAAATTTAAAAGATATATTTAAAAATTAAACAAAAGGAAGTGTAAATATTCAGTAAATAGATAAAATTGCTTACCATTATAAGTACGTAGTTTCAAAGAACTTAGATAAAGTACCACCAATAGCTCAACTATAATGTGCTTGAAATAAACTTAAAACATATATTTAAAAATTAAATGATAGGAAGTGTAACATTTAGTAAATAGATAAAATTGCCTACTAGTATAAATACATAGTTTCAAAGAACTTAGATAAAGTACCACCAATAGCTCAACTATATTGTGCTCGAAATAAACTTAAAAGATATATTTAAAAAATAAATAACATTTGTTTAGGTCTTTTGATATTATCAAAAAGCGCTTACAGTTAAAGGTTCTGTAGAGAAAGAAATGATCAACTTCGAGGAAGAACAATATGAATTACGTTGTTCTTTCTCGAGGATGTTAGATATTAGTTAAGTTGCACAGTTGTTAGCACAGTGAAACATAGACTAATAAGCAAGGTGTTTACCTCCCCATCTTTAAATTATGTGTTGTAGCAGTTGTTCCAGTTGTAGGTGACACTCATGAGAATATAATAGATCACTGTTTGTTCTTTCACATCTTTTGTAAAAAGGGGCAAAAATCAGAAACGTTAAGGACAGAAAATCATTATAAAATGTTTGCTTGAAATCCTAATCATACCATTGACCATACCTAAAATAAGACACGTATTTCGAAGAGGTGTGCTTTAAATTTAATAATAAGCGCATGCAAATCGTTCGTGCAATGAAATGTATAAACGCATACGAATTTAAATACGAGTAAGACTACCTGGAAAAAGGGAATGAAATACTAGGAAAAAGGTATTATTGCATTTTTAAATGCAGAAAATGGGGTGTAAATGAACGATCTAGTTTGAAATGTGGAAGTGAAAGATGTAAATGCAAGAGGAGTGCAAGATGTAATGTTACCACATTCGGGATGTTACTTATACCCTCGTAGGTGGAATTTGCCAGAATTTATTTTCCTTTCCTTTAGTTTGTTAATTATTAAATAACTTTAATAGTAAATGGAAAACATGACAAACTTCTATTAAAATCAACCTTGTATCAAATTTGTCAAATACAAAATTTTGTTAAAAATTATGAATTATTTCCTCGAAATTGATATCATATAGGCAGTTGCTGAATTCGTTGAAAAACCATACAATTTTATCCAATTTTTAAAAATAATGAAAATTTTATGAAAGTTTTATTTTAGCTAAAAGAAAAATAATAGTATTATTAAATAATTGTTGATGTAATATTAATTGTCATTAAATAATCATTAATATTTCATTATCATTTATATTTATTAACAAAATAAGGAAAAAAATGTAATGATGTAAAAGTTTACTCGGCTATGGACATCAAACCGAGTCTGTATTCAGAGACCTTATTGACTATGCAATATACCACTGCAGTAAAAGCTACGCAATTTATTTTACTTTTAAAAAACCTTTTCGTTAATCATTTCTTCTAGTTAGTCTTTTCGCTAAGCTTATTAGTAAGTTATTAATAATTTTTTTAACTGAGATTTTCCCAAAAATTATTTTTAAAATTATTTTGCTTGTTTGATCTGACGTTAACTACTAAACTGATTTTAATGGACATTTCATTGTTGAAAGCTTAAGTAGGATATTAACGAAAAGTAGCTTATTATTCAAAATATATTATAAAAGTAAGTGTGCAATGTGCGTGCCGCTAAAACTCAGAAACGAGTCCCGGTACAATCAAGGGAGTTATATTGTGTGATAGCCCTCTAACCCCATCCATGAAGAAGGTCCACTTTTTTACCTGAAGGGCATGCTTAAGGGGTGGAAGTTTCGCCCTCTAGAAATTTCTAGAACAGTCCATAACATTCGAGAGCATTCCACAACATTCCAGAACATCCCGAAACATTTTGGAATGTTGTGGAATGTTTGGGAATAGTCTGGCACATTTGGGAAAACGCCGGAACATTTCAGATCTTTCTATGAAATGTTCTGGAACATTGTGGATCATTCGAAATCTTTTTTGTATGGGTGGGGATACTCATTGGTAGGGGTATTTAAAACAAGATCCGTCGTTGGTTCAAACGCCAGTTTCTTATCAGTGAAGTGCAGTGAGTGAATAAAAACAAACAGTGAAGGGCGAGTAATCAAAATGATGCAATGACTAAATATAAATTGAAAATAAAGAGTGAAAAGTGTTTAAAGTATAATTAGTGTATATCTTAATAGAAACTTGAATTGATTTATATTTTATACAATGCCTAAACGTAAAAAAGGAAGAGACCTTGCCAGTTCTGAAGTAAAACGGTGAAAACAAAAAACAAAACAGTCGAAGAGCGTAAAACATGTTTACGTTCCCAACGACCAAGTACAAGCACCGCTAGAATCAGAGAAAATGAAGAACAACGAATTGAAGAATCAAGAATTGCGACAAAATCTTATAATAAAAGACTGTAAACACAAGCCACACATGAAAATATCAGCCTAAGAGAAGCGAGGAGGAGGACAAGTAAACAGTACAACCTAATATATGAAGCATTCCAATAGAACCTGATGAAAGAATATAACAAACACAAACACGTCGTAATCAGAAAAATGGATAACATCTGAAACACTTCCGCAGAAATTGCTACATTATATGACCGGGGAAACTCCAGAATCAAACAAAAGAAATACACTTTCTTCAAAATATAAAAGCATACAACGCCTGCTTCAAAATGACTTCTTTCGGTGTCACTTCGGTCAACACTAACAAAGATGAAATCAAATATGTTTTTTCCATCCAAGGACAAATCTATCACAAAATGAGATCATTACTACCACTACACAACGTAGACTATAAATTTCTGCAAGTATATTTCATAGGAAATGTAGAAATAGAACTTGATCAACGATGCATAAACATCAGGGCATTGAGATGAGAAATAATCCAAGATGTACAGAGGATCTTACACAAGTACACTCAACTTATTCACATATTCAAAATACCACTAGACCTAATGATTTCTGATGGCTATAAAGTTATAATTCGAGCTGACGAGAGACCACATGGAGAAAACGAATGTTGATTTAGGGCACCTCAGACAAACGAAGTCGCCATCATAATTGTGGACAATGAAAATACAAGCCATGACATAATTGTACAACAAAGAAGAAAAGGGCTACAACGCATTGCACAAGACACACTGTTCATATGGTGCCCTCCAAAATCCATTAACATTTCTACACGGAGAGGACGGATATCATTTTAATGTGAAACAAATCCAACCTGACACAAGCGTAGAAACAAACAAAAAAGTCACTTTCAAGGATTTTTGCCCTTACCGTTTAATGATCAGAGACAATGAAACATACAATGAAATTCTCAACACTCGGCCGTTTATTCCAACAATGCCCGGTAGGTATTTACGCAAAAATAGAAGATGAACAGATGCTTTACATAAGACTGAATCAGAAGAAACTACGCACAGAAGAATACATCCACCTTCAAGACGTGATTATAAATGATGAAAACATTGACCACATTGGAACAATGGTAATCTAACCCTCAAATTACATAGGAAGTCCTAGACACATGCCCGAATATACTCAAGATGCCATGATCATGTAAGAAAATATGGACGACCTGACCTCTTCATAACATCACATGCAACTCATCATGATCATAAATCAAAGAACAACTAAGATACGGACAAGCCCCCATGGATCGACACGACATAATAGTGCGAGTTTTCCGACGAAAACATACGAGATCATAAAATAGCACATATTTGGAAATGTTAGATGTTAGATGTACACAATCGAATGGCAAAAAAGAGGACTGCCTCACTCACAATCTCAAATGGTTACACGACAGAATTCATCCCACGGATATCAACAAAATCATCTAAGCTAAATTTCCCAATCCACAAGAAGATCCGGAGCCGTAAGACATAGTTGTGAAAAACATAATTCACAGACCATGTGGGCCATTAAACCCTAATTCGTCATGTATGAGTGATGGAAAATGTACCAAAATATACCCAAAACCATATTTGGATAACACATAAACCTGAGATGATGGCTATCCCAAATACAGAAGACGATCACCCAAAAAAGGTGACTTCACAGCAAAAAACGAATACGAGGCAGAGACGAACTGGAAATAGATAGTACTATCAATAGGTAGTACTATATAACCCACTATTTTCCAAAATGTTCCGAGCATATATAAGCGTAGAATACTGCAATTCAGTGAAATCCATTAAATATGTCTGTAAATATGTGAACAGCGTGTTGGATTTTCGATTTTCTCATGCACGAACACGAACCAACTGTGCAACATCTTGCAGTACATTTGGAGAATAGATAGAGAGTTTACTTCACAAAAAACACTGCCAGAAAAATTGCAAGCGAAACACCTAAGAACACAACATTAACAGCTTTCTTTCAACTGTGCCAAACGGCACCGGGAAAACAACACATTGCACTTGCACTGGCATCATCCGGCATTGCCGTCACACTTATGGAAGGAGGGCGAACTGCCCATTTCGCCCTACAACTACTGTTGAATATTGCCTGAGAACAATTTCCAGTATGTAAAATCTCAACAGCATCTGGATGGAATGAACTTCTAAAACAAGCTAAAATTATCTTCTTGGGCGAATGCACAATGGCACATAAAAAATCACTCGAAGCCATGGACAGAACAACACAAGATTTGCGAGGAAACTCTGAAGTGATGGGAGGAGCTCTTTTCATACTCTCAGGACATTTTCGACAAACACTTCCAGTTGGGGATACCAAGTCAACACCAGCAAACGAAATCAATGCATGCTTAAACAAATCACATCTCTAGCCATACATACAAATACTGCAACTAACAAAAAATATGAGGGTTGAACTATCGAAAAATAAAACAACAGCATATTTTGCTCTTTTAAAAATAGGCGAAGGCACATATCCTACTGACCAGACGACCTCATTGAACTCAACGGACCGGCCTCATTGAACTCAACAGTGATTTCTGCAACATAATCACTACTGAAAATGAACTTGTCCATCAAATTTATCCAAACCTTCTGAAGAAAAAAAAGATCTCTACTGAACTGCCATCCTAATTTAAAAGACTGCAATTTCCAATCAAATTACAATTAATAAAGCGCAAGGACAAACTTTAAAACATTGTGGCAGCAATCTCAAAGAATCCTGCTTTTCTCACTATGTGTAGCTTGCTCTCGAGTAGGAAATTCGAAAAATTTTTACATTATAGTATATACCCCGGATAACAAAATGAAAAATGTTTACAAGTATTGTAAATAGTTAGAATATGTTTTCAATAAAAAATTTTCACCCCTTATATTTTAAAGTTTATCCTTTTATTCCAACTACCACACGATCTCATATCAACTCCCTGACCGAAGCCGGTACCCCAGCTTGTATTTACATAAAATTACTTAAGTTGAATGTGCAGAAAGTCTTTTGATTCTGGATATCGCGGGTAGTATTTACATTAGCACAGCTGTATTTCTAAGAGGACTTTGGACAGTTTCATCTTCTCGCCTATGATAGATTATGTATAAGGTTAATATCTTGTGACCGTTAACATCAAAATGGAAAGTGGGATACATTTGGTGTAAATGATGTGTCCCAGTAGTAATAAGGAGGCGTTCATGAGAGTATGAAATGCCATGTCAGTATGACACGGAATGACAATTGCATGTTCGCAATTTTCATTCCGTTATTTCTACATGTATGAAAAACGCTATAAAATATAGCAAGACAATATTGTATCTCTAACTTGAGACAACACTCATTTCTGCATTGTTTCAAATATCAAAATAGATCTGCGATATCACTCTATTTCAACTAAATGGAAAAAATAAAATATTTTGCATGTGTAATAGCACAGAAAATTAAATAAGAAATAATGCCAAAAATAAGTTTTTGTTAAAAACTGCAACCAGTACTTTGCAGATACTCGTATTCTCTATAAATAATCATAAACACTGAATTAAAGTCAGAATTAAATGTTAGTGGCACATTTTTACGCTCACTTTAACAATTATTGTCTAGTGGCCCTTAGCTTGTTATCTTCCATTATCTCTAGCACATTCACACTAGGACAAAACAAAAATGGTGGAACACATTGTCTTGTGTTGTGTTCATTCATTATCAGAAAACAATTGAAGAATGATCATCTAGTTCTAAAGTCATATGTTTACACATAGACAATATTGTTTTATCCCACGGTGTTGTCAAGTGTAAACGTAGTATAAATGAGCAGTTATTCTTCTGATGATAATTAATATAACTTTATTCATGTTATTCACCGTAATAAAACTTATTCATGTTATTCACCTATAAAATTCATGTAATGCACCTTATTCATGTTATTCATCCATAAAAATTCATGTAATATAACTTATTCATGTTATTCAACTATAAAAATTCATGTAATACAACTTATTCATGTTATTCACCTATAAAATTCATGTAATGTAACTTATTCATGTTATTCAACTATAAAAATTCATGTAATACAACTTATTCATGTTATTCACCTATAAAAATTCATGTAATGTAACTTATTCATGTTATTCACCTGTAAAAATTCATGTAATATAACTTATTCATGTTATTCACCTATAAAACTTGTACAAATACAGGACAGCAAGACTAATCTGCTTAATCCCAAAAATGTGAATAAGTCGATGTATCATCAAATTAAAGTTGCCGTGTTAGAAGAGAACTACACGTTTGAAGATGTAACCTTTGATTTAACTATGGATAGTAAGTTTCAGATTTGTAATTTTTGTATTTTTTACAGTATTAAAAGATTGGCGTAAAGTTCTATTACATGGGATACAAAAGAAAAATACTATTCGCAACAACAAAAAAACACACCCAAAAGAGAACTGCCCCTTTGCAATGAGCTAAGGCCTCCATTCTTTCAAGAACACACAAATAATTTAAATTACTCATAGATAAGTCCATTCTCAACCAAGTCGGGGAAACCATGTCTAAGTTCACTGTCTAAGTTCGCAAGACTAAGTTCACTGTCTCGACACATGCTTTTCAAAAAATATCTACATGCATTGTCATGCTCGTCATAACACACTCGTCATAACTACAATTTAATAAAATAAACTCTATTTTTTGCATGTTGTAACCACATGTACAGGTCGGGTTGTCTCTAAGTGCAAATCTATATAAATGTCCTGTGAGAAATTACAAGTCAGATTTGAGCCAGGATTCCCCGATCTGTTTAGGAACACTGAGGTAGAATAACTTAGTGGTTTTGTATTTGATGAAGACCATCTAGATTGTCAATGGGTACAGACAATCTCAAAAATGTGTCTTTTTCTAATATCAAGTGGTTCATCTACTAGAAAGTCATAGAGTGAATTTACATTGTAACTTTTGCTTTGCGCCATTTCAATGTTAACTACTTAAGCCGCAATCGTGAGGTTAGTAGACAAGAGATCCGCCAAAACCTATAACGCATCCGTTAAGCAAGTTCTATAAGCTATAATCAAAGCTATAAGCGGTGCGCGTTGCAATCTCAATACGACCCTTTCAAAGAAAAACGACTCATTTTCATGCGACCTCCATGTTTCATGCACGGTCCCTGCACAAATATCCTGGTATCTTTAATATATAATTTCAAAATTGTGTTACTTGAGATACCAAGTTTTTGAAATGTGAACCTATTTTTAAATTTTCAATTTGAAATTGGTGTGAAACTGACAATCAGTTTTTACTTGTCTAAAAAAGGAAATATAAGTTTTAATTATTTTTTGTTAAATACAATTGTTCATCCACAATTAAATGAAACTACGTGATGTAGTATTATTTCTACTTTCTTTAATTTCCTTACCACGACCTAGGTTTCGTTGTATTACAACATCTTCAGGTGGGATATTAGCAAAAAACGTTTTTGGGATTACTCTTTTATAGCTATATATTAATTATTTAATACGACGAGAGTATGAAAATTTAGACATGAACTAAATCTAGCCCTCGAGGGTCAGAGTTAGTTCATGTCTAAATGTCAAAATCCATGAGTTCATTAAGTATACACAGGCTTTCTGCTGACAGTGCAATACATTTACTTACTCAATTGTGCTACATGCCTGGCTGTAGTTCATCACTAAATATTTATTTGCGTTGAACCGCAAGCCGCTCTCTGCGCCTACAGTTCAATCCATGATCTCGGAGTCAGATGCAATCTAAATTTTTAAATGTGTACCAGATCTAACCCATGACTTCAAATTAGTCTTTTTGGATTGGTTTTCTTCTAATCTAGCACATTCCATTTTTAGGGTGGCAAAGCTGTTTCCTATTTTTGATCAACAATGATCAGACAGGAAACCTAAATAATACTCTTTTGTCATCTCTTTCCCATGTTACGAAATTTTCATGACAATATTAAATAAAAACCCATTAAGCACAAGTGTAATTTGCCTTATGAGGATTACACATTTAGGCATTTATAAACATTTAATGTTACATAACATTCCTATTAAACTATAAAAAATTTTAATTTATAGAACGAAAATATATTGCCTACTATATCATTCACATGCGCACATTTAAAAACATTTTTTTGTGTGTGATATAACTACGAATTACCGATTTTCGGATATTTCCTTTACTTATGCTGTGAGACCCTTCTTCTTGCCAAATTTCATAATTTTAGATCAAAAGGAAATACCCCTATA
Source organism: Druceiella hillmani (assembly GCA_039881145.1). Classification (NCBI taxonomy): domain Eukaryota; kingdom Metazoa; phylum Arthropoda; class Insecta; order Lepidoptera; family Hepialidae; genus Druceiella; species Druceiella hillmani. The sequence continues at coordinate 56,734,333 of JAYKKI010000004.1, read as the reverse complement.
GCTTTTGATTTATTTATTTTTATTTTTATTTTTTTCTAAACCACAATAATAGATTTTTTCACATTCTATGTCTTAGAGTAAAAAACATTCATAGTTCTTTAGCATGTCAATTGATGCATCATCTTTTCCTTCACTCCAAGTCTTACCCATGTTCTGCAATTCCATCAACATAAGTCCCTCTTCCTTAGAAGGTTCCAATGGAAAACATGTTTAGGAATATAATGGGTTGTTTTGTGGCTTTTTATTTGCTGCTTAAACAATTATCCACTGAACTTAAGTATTTGGATATAATTTTGAATGATTTTTGAGGTAAGTCTTAAATATGGATATTTTGCTTCTTGACATTTTTAAAAATTCATTATTTTCAAAATAAACAGTTTAATTTTGTTTAAATTTACTTGGATGATGAGCCAATGGCAAATGTTCAAGATCATACTTGAGAGGTCTCATAAAAGATGGGACTGCGAGCACAGTTGATGTGTCACTACTGATTTTTTTTAAAAAACCATAAATAATTATTACATGGTTCTTATTATCATTAGTGACGTATAAGATATTAATCTAATAATGATAAAATGAAGAACCATTTCTCTTTTCCAAGGAGTAGTTTTCTTTGTCTTTGCACTGAATAATGTCACGAGAGTACGTGTGACACTCCTGTGGTGAAATGTTAATTGTATAAACTAAAATATAATGACGAAGGAGGACCTTTGTGAGTATACACAGGTGTTGTGACACCCCATCATTACTAACTACTGATGTAACAATTTGTTTGCTTAATAGATTTTTTTGACGTGAATACGTCTTTAAATTTACTACCATAGGTGGGCAATCCAAAAAACCTAATGATAACAAAATCGGGGATACGTTTGGCGTTGCAGTTTCTAATCTATCCTCTACATCAAAAATTAAATTACACCACGAGGATTAAAGAATTCATTACGATAAGCGAGAACTGTGACGCATCACGCGCGTTGGAGGGGGAAGCGCTGCCATTTTGAGGTTATTTTGCTGTGTATCGAGATTTGCAATTAGTATAACTTTTGATTCGGAAAAGCTACAATGTTCGTTTAATCGTCAGCTGTCATCAAAATCTATCGATTGTATATAAAACATTAGTTTAAAGTGGTGACAGTGAATATCATAAGGTGTTAGAATAAAAAAATATTATCAAAAATATATAAAGTCGGCCTATGCGCATCGAAAAGTCAAAACCAAATACAGAGATCGTATACGGCTGGAAAGGGCTTCTCAAGAACAATCGAATGGTAATAATAAAACACCATATGTCCGAGTCAAAGTGCCGGAAATGTAAAAGAATGAATGCGTTACATAGACATATTCACGTACAACACACGGCCGTGTCCATGACACAGCCACACCCCATTTTTTTTCTTCTAGATATAAATGTATAAAAAAAGTAAGTTCATTTTAACAATGTTGTCTTTTTAGGCATTATCATGAATATATATGATTCACTCACGCCGTTTGAGAAGATGTTGATAAAATGCTGTGCTGTGCTTAATGACGCATTCACCAGACGCATGTTGGAGCATCTACTCCAGAGTGACTCTCGGAGAAAAGTTGCCTTAGGTGAAATTTTACACCTTAATGTAACTATACAAATATACGTCCAAATAGGTAAATAGGACTACAGACGATGATATCTGCAATTGAGAATTTCCTAAAGTGCACAATCGCAGAATATATAGGTGCAAAAAATTATTTAATAAACTGGTAGACTATCAGAGTTAGAAAGAGAAGAGAAAGAGAGAGAGCGAGAAAGAAATGACACAGATAATTTTTGACTTTAATTAACATCTTTTTGTGGTGTTTCTAACCATTGAGATATTTTTTATTGAGTAAAAATGTTAACGATACCAAAAGATAAGTTTAGTTAGTGGTTTATCGTTTTAATAAAATTGTTCCTCATCTATAGCTCAGTACAAGTACGAAAAGCAAGTTAATATAAAAAAGTAATTAAGATAACAATATACAATATGTCGTTATGATATCTAAGTACAATTTGTAGATTGACTATCCCAGCTTGTATCACTATTGAAGAAAATAACAAAAAAAATGTATATACATTGATATTTATCCAAATAACATGCTTATTCTTTTTAGCCATAGCTAAGCTTCATGAGATTAGAGTGTTGCGATGTGAGGGCGGTGACTTTACGCGGGAGGCGAATCCAGCTCTGGTATCACCAGCTCCCGCCCATCTATCAGAGCTGCCCGTCTATGCAAAAGAATGCTGCTTCTGTATAGGATGCGAGATACCACGTATGATTAAAATTATATAAATTCTTTATTCCATTAATTAGGAACATATTGTAGCTAGTAGCAGGACTGGGAATGAGGTCGAAAATCCTAGCTTGACTGCACAATTGCTATAGAAAATTAAAAATTAGGTAATTATTGAAATCAATAAAAAATCACCTAGGCTTTTGTAACACGTTGCATTATTTTTGGTTGGTTGTAAAAGTAAGTGTATATCCTTTTATAAGGTAGTTTTCTAAATATAATAGGTATATTACTGATAATTCCTTTTCATTTACAGCTGACTGTAAGGATTTACCACCTCACGCCTTCTGTGGTTACATGAGATTCAGGAAACCTGTGTTTCGGACCACGATGTACAGATTACTTACAGAAGCCCAGAAGGTAAATAAAATACTAAAAAGATATCTCGTTATATTATGTATTACATACTAACTTTCCTCGAGGTTCTTGCTGGCGTTATCATGTCATCTTTAGCATGTATATTAACATAGCTCCATATCCTGAGCACTTACACTAAGGTTGTACCTATACTAATGTTTTATGTGCTAAAATTTTCCAGGCTAAATAGCCTAGACGTTTATGGAAAATGCATAAAAATCCATCGTGCAGCATTAAAGTTACAAGCAAACAGAGATGGATAGATGATGTTGCATTATACGTATTATATAGATTAAATTGTCACATTCTGCTCTTCTCTCCAGTGCAGATATGTAAATATTAAAGTATATAGGACCTTAATTATACACAGTGTCCGGGAATAAGTGTCGACTAAAGAAAAACGTTATTCCTTGACGGGAAAATAATTGATTGTCGTTAAAATTAAATGTAAAAGATGACTTTTTTTCAGAAAATTTAAAATAATATTCATAATTATTTGTCATCTTTTTCATACACACGATACTTACACACATTGTTCAGTGCCCTCGAGGGCCACCTGCCAGTAAAACCTATACTCCAGGAAGTATTGGGTGTATTAAAAAGAGTTACGTGTAATGTTTTTTTTACACTCAATTAGATAAAGGGTGTGTTTTACGTTTTATTTCAACAACAGTTTATTCCTTTATAGCCAACAAATAGCGTCTTTCTTTGTCCTATATCTATTCCTGGACACCTTGTATAAAAAATACTAAATATTCTCAGATTCGCAACCCCTAATTATGAATTATTAAAAATTCAAAGAACACATGTTTGTCGATCTGATTTTATTTCGGAAAATTGTTATTGTATTTCAGAGAGCATTCCACATGCGTGCTGCTGTGTTCCTTGAGCGTTACGCTCATCGCTGTATATCATGTGGTGGTGGTTGCTTCAATAAAATTTTGGGACAGAGATACAGTGATGTGAGTCTGTATATATATATTTATATATATATACATATATATGAGGAATTAATAAAGTAAACAAATTGCATAGTATCTGAATAAATTCAACCTTAAAGATATACACCCAAAATATTTTAAGGAATGGAGCCATTATAAAATTAAAACAAATAATAAATTTATTTCTAAGGTTTAATATCATAATTTCTTGGCTTATTTTGAATTTTATACATAAAATATCTGAATCTTTTAAAGTCTAAAACTTTAATATGTTCACTTGAAGTAGAATGGAAAATGTAAAGAGTTTTGATTGTTAAAAGTTATTATAAATCCTGTCTTATTATTTCAACTTCATCATTGGCTGATACAATCACTAGTCACATAGCCACATTATTATACTTTTCCTAACAGTATTTATAAGTATATAACAGTATTTATAAGTATAATAAAATATATTTTATTTTACTTTAATTTCATACAATAGTGGATTCTAAAAATAAATAAAAAAACGGTTTGTCATACATACTGACTGTCATACAGCTATATATATACAGTATACATACATACTGAATGTCAATGAATGGTATATATATACAGTATACATACATGTCAATGAATGGTATATATATATACAGTATAAATACATACTGATTGTCATACAGCTGGCAGATGTGAAATATCTAAATTTCATAAATATTAATCATATTCAGATCCAGAGAATAAATATAAAAAAACATACATCTGAATATAACATTCTGATAAACCATAGAGCAGATATAGATTTGAACCATGCATCAGTATAGCGCCATCTATTGAAAAATATGTAATATTTTATAATATATAATATTTTATACTTAAAAATAATTTTATTTATAAACAATAAGATTATCAATATATATATATATATATATATATATATATATATATATATATATATATTTATATACATATATATATATATATATATATATATATATATATATATATGTATGTATATATATATTTATATAAATTTTAACAACCGCAATGAGGCTCATTGGTCTAGGGGCATGATTTTCGTTTAGGGGTGAGAGGTTCAAATCCTGGATGAGCCTCAACTATATTTATGTAACTATTTTATCATTTTGATGTTTTAAGACAGTTTATGTAATACACTGATATACACCTGATGGCCTAATTACGTTGGAAACTATATGTAATTTTACATAAAAAAATGTAACAATCAAATTAATAAAATCGCTTCATTATTATGAATAGTACGGTATAAAAAATAAGAAGATATTTTTATAAAAACAGTAAAATAATTGTCGCCGTGGTGTGTTGGGTTGATCAAAAGGCATACGGCCTTTGACTGCGTAGCGCACTGTGAGGACCCACGTTCGATTCCCAGCCGCTGTAAATTAGATAAATAAATAAATAAAATACTTTCATGTCAAAATTTGGATACATTTATAGCAATAATATTTTCAACTAATTTTGCGTTTACATTTGTTAACCGTATAACCACTGATAAAAGAATTACTCCTAAGATTAAAATGACCGTAAAAGTTAATCAGAGAATGTCAGAAATTCCACAAAACCATAACGTAAGGAGTCGCACTGCAAGCGACATATTTGTGTTTAAACCTTAGGAAAAAAACACATACAAATGTAATAGTTGCAATATTTCTGTTGAGATGCACGATAACTAACCTAAAACTAAGACGCAGACTATTAGTCCTCGTGAATTGTGACTTTTATTGTTAGCAGTCACCGAGTGAGTCATAATTGAGATTTTCTCTGCATTATATGAAAGACAATGTCCTCAGCAATTTTAAAGAAATTGCTTTAAACGTTTGTTCTGACCAAATGTTTGTATTAGTCATCAGAATGGCGAGATTAGATACTGAGTTGCACAATAGGAAGGCTCTTCGTGTTAATTAAATTTAATTATTAAAATTTATGTAAAAGTAACATTAGTAAAATTTACATTAAGAAACATTAGTAAAATTTTATGTAAAATTGGTGATACACTACAATGGTGAAGAAGAAAAGTTGGTCGCCTCGTTCTTCCAATGGACAAGTTATTATGCAATGAGTGCCTAGGGAAATCTCTCTCTCTCTCTATATATATACATATATATATATAGAAAACCAGATATATATATATATATATATATAGAAACAGAAGTGTTATTTTCACATTGAAAGTAAATAAAAATCACTGATTCTACTCTTTAGAGATATTGGGCTCATAAATAACAAACAAAAAATGCGGTCCCAAAAAACGCCACATGCAAACTGAGATGAAAGGCACAGAGAGAAAGGCACAAAAGACACATATAATTTTGAAAACGAGTTAATTAGTTGTCTTTTGAGGTTTAGTTTTGGGAGTGCTAATAACAAGTCTATCTAATATAACAATATTGAAAAATACTTGAAGGAAGAATACCTTAGTACGGTTAAATTTTATAACATTTTGGATGCTGCCACCAAATAACAATGATGACTCTTGGATTGGTCATGCGGTGTTGCTGGTATTCCATTACCTCGGTTTAATTAAGATTTTGTATTACACTTTCGTGCAAAGTAAATTGGAAAAGAATTCAGAGAAAAAAAAATTCAATTTTTGTGTGTACAATTCACACACGATAGAAGTGAAACTTCAGTATTCAAGTACTTAGTTGTTCACACTAATAAAAATACACATAAATAATACACTGTGTGGACTTTTTACTAAAGCTTTGTAATACGTAGGCACATACACATGTATTAACACACATAATAACATACACACGTAGAACGCTCGCACCAGAGCAAGTATTTGACAGTGTGCAATATAGATGCACATTGACGCTTGGTCTCTCGTTTTAGCTCGACAATATACAGGTGCACATATATGTACAATGCTTAGTAGACGAGGGGGAAATACTAGGAAGCATGGCATAAAGAGTAGACCTAAAATTCAAATCACAATGATTCTAAAGAAGCTTCACTTGTTTCTTTGTCGTGACGCATTTTCGTTTCATCGAGTTTCAAATCACAATAATTCTGAAGAAGTTTCATTTCAAAAATACGGATAAGATTTATTAGATTTTTCCATTTTAAAATTAGTGGCTATACTCTAAAATGAGAAGAAACATATATCCAATTCTTAAAACATTAAAAAATGACATTGACAACCCTTCACTGTTAATATTGATATTGTTTTTATATGTCGGACTGTTAACGCGCAAGTGTTAAGACAGTTATTATTTCATGTTCTACATACATGTACTAATAGTGAACCCCAACTGTGGGGGGGGCATTACTCTTGTCTAGACTTGCTTGTTTTGCGACTTTAGAGTTAAGATGATGGAGTGTTTTGAGTGGTTCACAGTCGACCCAATATTTTTGCTGTCCCTAATTATATTTACATTTGTTGTATTTTAACAATTGTCCTTGGGTATTTGCGTATAATGCTGAAACATTGCAATACCAACATTATTACACTCTTATAATGAAATGTTATTGTATTCAAAATTTAAATTTTATCTAGTAATGAAGAAATTGGTCACCAGATAACAATACAGATACGTTAAAAATTATCTCTCAGGGCCTGTGTAATACACCTATGATGCTACAAAACTATTTGATGTTGAAATATTCTCAAGAGAATACTGCAGGAAACAATCATCCTAGTATACTGAAGCCATCAAGCCGTGAAGACTTTATCCACCAATCAGTGCCGTCTTTTCACATGTTTTCGGAGGTATGCTAAACGTGTTTCTTTATTTCTTTTTTAGCTATATGTTTTATGTCATGTCTTAAATAACTTTGGATAAGTGAATTAAAAAGGACACAAAAAATTGTACTTTTCTTTAGGTTTTTCTTTAAGATAATTTACTGATTACAGCTTGTTTTTACAATACGAAATATTTCATTTCGGACCAAAGAATGAGAGCTCAATTTAAAAATAATTTCCTGAATTGAAAGTTTTTTTATTAAGGCATGAAGAGAAATGGCCATTAATCAAGAAACCAGGACAAGATGACAGTTTATGATCATGATTTTTCATTCAAAGTGTGTTAATTTTTGAAGCATTTTTTAAGCAAAATGATGAAAAATTTATGCCTTTTCTATTAGTTAGTGCAAGTATTTTTTGTGAATAGTTACTTTAGTCTATTCAGTTGTTACAACGTCATTTTTTGATAATGGTTCGGTTTTCAAGAAAAGTTCAAAACTATTCAATTCTTCCACAACCTAAGGTTCACTTTGTTGATAAATATTTAGGTATTGAATATATTTGGCGTTAATTTTGTAGAAATTCATTATTCACAATTAAATGAAACTACATGATGTAGTATTATTTCTACTTTCTTTAAATTTCTTTAACCACGACCTAGGTTTCGTTGTATTACAACATCTTGAGGTGGGATATTGGCAAAGATCTTTGCCAATATCCCACCTGAAGATGTTGTAATACAACGAAACCTAGGTCGTGGTTAAAGAAATTTAAAGAAAGTAGAAATAATACTACATCACGTAGTTTCATTTAATTGGAAACATTTAGGTGTCACAAACAATATATTTATTCAATTCATTGTATGTTATTTTTTGAATTATTATAAAAGACCTACTTTACAATAATCAAGAGAATTATGACTAGTTGTTGTAACATTGCAAAGTGACAGGGCAATGGAAAATGCTAAGAATGTATAGAAATTTAGGTCTGCACCGAAAAGTGCAAAACTAACTCTCTTACTTATTGGACATTGAAAAGTGTATTGTTATAAAATTTGTCAAAAAACAAGGGTGAAATTAATTTTCAGGTTAAAGTTCTTCCAACAAAAGTATTGTTTCATTTATCTGTGCGTCCCATGAAAATCCAATGGAAAAATTGTCAACCTTCGCTATTAAACTGTTTAACTATTATTAGGACTATCTAAATAAATGTGACTACTATAATGAAACCAAGCTTGGAAAAAGTATGATGAATATTTCTATAACAGTAATTCATTATCATCATATAAAAGCGTTTCCCTCTTACAAAGATTGTGGCTAAATTGATATATTAAGCCAGCGTCTATGGGTTTCTGAGTACACAATAAAATGATTATAATCAATCAAATTGTCTCATACCCATCTCATTTTCTAGATACAATATATACATCTATTAAAGGGTTAAAAATTTTGCAAAAACGATCTGATACTAAAATAATAACACTTTTAATATAATACTGTTTTTACATGTTGTAAAAATATTTAGTATTGTAGATTTAAATATTTTCAATTGTGACAGAAAATGAAACTTGACTACTAAAATATTCAGTATAAAATCCTCTTATAAAATGCAGTGTTTCAAAATGGGTATCGTCCAATGTAAGCGAAACGATCATTAGTGAACAAAGGAACATAAGATTTTTGTCAATACTAGAGAAATGCATTGCCTATTATTGTCTTTGACAGATAAGAGATATGACTGTACAATATGTTTTAACATCTAAAAAAAACTTAATCATTTTTTACATGTAAAATTACATAGTATTGTAGAATTATAGACTCAAATAGTTTCAATTCTGGCATAAAATGAAACTTGACTACTAAGATATTCAGTATAAAATCTCCTTATAAAGTGTAGTGCATCAAAATGAGTAATGTCCAATATAAGTGATTATTATTAACAGAGAAACATACTATTTTTGTTTACACTAGAGAAATGCATTGTCTATTATTGTCTTTGACAGATTTGAGACATAACTGTACAGTACATCCTTGGAGTCTTCGTGCTTTAGAATTCTTGTAACATGAATGATCAAATGTGATACAATAACTGTTTTTGCACTGAGATCTTTGTATGTAAAATAAGGAAAACTCTAAATTAGTTATGAGAAAAGAAAGTCTAACTTATGGGAAAACTTTCCATAATCCTGATTTTCATTGGCTGATTTTAATCTTTCTGAATTCTTTATAATGACACTCTTTATAATGGAAAACACACTGTAATCTAAACACTGCTTGATCTCGGTTGGTTTGCCTTCTAACCCATACACTGATTCACCTCTAACAAACCCGCCATTCTCTATTTTTATGGTTATAACTCGATTGGAATAAACTCTTCACAACTAAATGAAACTATGTGATGTAGTATTATTTTTATTACTTTATTTAAATTCTTTACCATGACCTAGGTTTCATTGTATGACAACATCTTACGTAATACATAAAATCATTACGAATTGCCCACCTGAAGATGTTGTCATACAACAACAAGATGTTGTCATTCATCAACAAAACTTAGGTCATGGTAAAGAATTTAAATAAAGTAGAAATAATACTACATCACGTAGTTTCATTTAGTTGTGAAAAATTAAATTAAAACGAATTTCTACAAATTAATGCCATATATATTCAATATTGGAATAAACCCTATAGAAATATGTTAACATAAACATTAAATGTTTTAATTTATAATTTTAGATCAAACCATTATCCACAACTAGTAGCAGACATTCAAACAGTGAGTATATGATAATCATTGTTACTATCATAATTATAATATTAGCTTTAATAAAAAATTTATTCTTGCCAAAACAAACATGTAATAAGACTTTACAACCTATAGTTATATATGGGGATGAATAAAAGCATTTTATTCTATCTATTTATAACTCCGCATTATCTCCAACCAAAATGGAACTGGTATGACAATAGCTCTGTAACACTAACATAATTACCCTTTACACACTCCCTCTAAGAGTTTTTGTTTGTTCATAGTTTTGCGAAGTATACGTTTTGTGAGTTACTAATAGCACATTTTGTGCTATTATTCTACGCTACAGTCTCCACAATAAAATGTGTGAGCAAAACAGAGCATGTTGTGCGATCATTCGCACTGACAGGTCTTATGACAACGGCTAGTGATGCGTAATTTTATCCACAAGCCAAATACAAAATTAAACTTAAACAGGATAATTTAAATATTCAACCTTCGTGTACAAAAAACAGAGTTAGAAATAGGTAATAATAAACATTATAATACACATTTAAAAACAAAGTTATAAATATTTTAATTAACTCAAAGGCCTACAAGACGAAGACTTCAGAAAGTCACACATACCAACAAATTAATTACTAATTATTTAAAAAATTGTCATTTAAATTAATAATGAAAGATTGTAGGACGTATGATTTTCTCGAGTCTTCATCTTGTAGCGCTTGTTCATGTCGAACACAGTTTTCCCAATTTTCTTTTGAGACATTTGCAATGGCCTGATGGAGTAATTTCTCGACATCTGCAATTTTGAATGTGTCATTCTTCATTGCTACTACTCCCTTTACTTACGCCCACACCAATTCTATAGGGTTATATTCGCAGTGATAAGGTGGCTTCATACCATGTTGGTTTGCCAATTGGTTTAAATAATAAACCTTTTCAGGTTTATACCGATGTACTTTTAGCAAAAGTTCTGCTTTTAGATCAGTATTCAAATATGGAATTTTATTTTTCTGAATCCATTTTCATCTTTCGTCTACCCTAGATGCTGATGTAGGTGTTCGATTAATTTTAAACCAACCAGTAAACCTATCAGCATTCTTTTCGGAATTATATTTCGTTATTGTTCGATTTTACTGCTCGAAAAACTCATTTCGCTCCTGGCAAAAATCCATATTTGGCACATCCTGCATGACAGACTGATTAATCAAAGTTTCATCAAGATAAATTCTTGGGTGCGTGTCTCCGCCTTCTTTCAATTCCTTCAACTTCCTTAAAAACTTGAGTCGAGCACAACCAATATTATGTCTCTCCATCAACTGCTTAATTCCACCCAGAGTTGTTTTGTATTTATAACCGAGCTCTTTCAAAAATGTTCTTCATTGAGGTTTTAATACACTGTAAACCCTCAATACGTTCCTTTGATTTATCCAATATTTTTTTCACTGATGGATATCCACCATTCTAGTAAAATGATGAAACTGACGAGGTTTATTGATTTCTTCATGGGCACAACTCGCTTCACAAATTGCATACTCTTTTTTGATGTTACCTGTCGTTCCTAAACTTCAACCACAAAGTACTCTCGTCTCATTACAATTAAGTTCTTTTAATTTCGGTGGATCTTGTTTAATTTCACTGAAAAACATGGTTGATAACAATGAGCGCCTGTTGATTAATATTAACACCAACAGATTTAATATGGCTCTCAAAAAAAGCTTCTATTCAATTAATTAAATATTAAAAATATATAAAAATAATAAACAATTCCAGTTAACAAGCATAGATAGAGTACAGATATCAGAGTCCATTTATTAGCCAGGTCACATACAATTTCCACAAATAAGTAAACAACACTCATCAGCAAACGTGACGTCAGTATGTTTAATTGTTTTGGTGACCTAGTAAAGTAGTAGAAAGCGCGTGAGTCACTAATCAGGTGTTGTGTTTAATGATAGCGTGTAGCCAAGGTGCAAATACCTATACGAAACAGGTTTTATTGCTTCGCATGCAAGGAGACCATGGCCCTAATATAGTAACACGCCCCTGTGAGAAGCTGCTAATAAATATGAAGCAGCATAGTAACAAATGAAAATAGAAGTCAATTTACTATTAAATGTTTGATTTATTAAATAAATTTTGAAAATCTACAATTTCCGAAATAATGTACTTTCATTTATTCTAATTCTTTTATCGTAATAAATTTTCCATTGGCTTCGACCCTTCATTTTTATATTGGATGTGACTATGCCAAAGCCTTATTAGTTTGCATATCATTTTTATTACAACCAATGTATTTTGAAACTCGTTATTTTATTTCAAGTAGCTTGAAACTGCTTTTTGGACGAATATGGAGTTTCAAATTATATCATATCATGTGATGTCAGCTTAGTATGTCACTTGCCACATGGCATTGCACAAAAATGTGTCTCGATCATAATCCTTCTATTGCTATCCCATTTGTATTATTTCTGTCATGATAAGTAAGCATTTTTTCAATCAGAGACTTTAATAATCTGTCATATGTTTTACAAAATCAAGACCTTGATATGAATTTTTTTATCACAAGTGTACTTTTCGTATGAATTGTTGATACATGTTCTTGATGACACAACAACCTTCGGCCAAAGGAAGCTAGGAGAAAAGTGTTGTGAGAAGTTAAAAAGTAAATCACCTATTTAGTGTAATGGTATGGTCAACCATCCATATGCATGAAACGAGTTGCATTTATATTGTTGAATGAACTGTGTGACAAAGCCAGTATATAAACTAATAATTAACCAGTATCTAAGACTGAAATGCTCTTATAGGTGGCACAAATGGTTCTAAATAGAGATTCTATAATTATGCGTAACTCGGATCCATGCCAGATAGCAAAAAACTTTCAAAAAGGTTAGCAATAATATGGTGAAAATTCTGGATGGACCAGGTAATTCATCTGGCCCGAATCCTATAGAGAACTTCTGAGAATTGCTCGAGAGGAGGGTAGCAACAGAAATAATTACCAATAAGTGTCATCTCGTAAAGATAGAGGTGTGGCATCAAAGCCAAAATATAAAAGAAAATTGCTTACAAAATATGCCGAGAACAATATATAAAATATGTCAAGAAGAAAAAAAGTTTCCGTGTTTTTATTGTTACTGTCCTGGTGTATTAGTTTAATTACATGCTTATAGCGTTTGATAGTGTGGCGCACTGTGAGGTCCCGGGTTCGATTCCCTCTTATTCATAAAGGAGGACTGGAGTGACGTTTGTAATCGCATTGCAAAAATACCACAGACCAGTGACAGGCTGAAGAGCCACTGGTACGAGAAAGTATCATCAGCCTGTCAGCCCAGCGTAGATATTGCGGGCATTGCCTCCAATGATAAGAGCATTAGGAGAAGCAGTGTCCAGCAATGAATGTAGACAATGATCATTGTAAACCTCACCGCTTATGAGATATAACACAATTTACGTTTTTCAAATCAATACCTGCAAACCATAATTAAAAAAAATATCCACTATTTACGTGTTTTTTAACTTATTAATTATGAATATTAACAAATGCCTAGACTGTAATAATAAGGGAAAGTAATAACAGTTTTCAGAAAGCCCTTGAGATATGTTTGCAAACGTTATGATCAAACATGGGACAAACATACTGTTTGCAAACATAGCTGTTATATAAACAAATATTTAGAATAAAAATTATTTTTCTTTGTTTAAATGATTCTTCCATAGTATTTATCATTAGTTTTCAGCTATTGAATCAACTCCTTAAATCCATTATAATTATCTTAAAAAATAAATTGTTTAAAAAACTTAGTTTTTATTTTCAGGATGGTCACAGGATAATGTTACAGAAGTTGACCTAAAAATGGTGGGAGTAAAGTCTTTCTCATCACTCGATATTACAAACTGCGAGTGTATTGCCATACTCAATGCCACATATTTGCAGATAATACCACATTGCAAGGGTGCCGGTGAGTTTTTTCATTTGTACATAAAATAAAAAAAATTAAAATAAAAAAATTAGAAATTGTGTACGTACATTTATATTTTCATGACAATGTGTCATGATACTTAACATTTTCAAAACTATAAAAAAGCCATTAAAGAAAACGATTTTTTTCTATATTACTTCCTTCATTTAAGTTTTTGTTAAAAATAAATATACGGCGCAGTAATCCTACCTTCTACAGTTTTTTACTAATTCTATGAAATGGTTTCGTACACATTAAAATTAGTAAATTTTAAATTCACTTTAAACTTGATGTAAATAATTTTAACGAATAAAAATATAAAATATTGCAGAAATAAATTCTGCAAATCAATTCTTGTCACTGGAGGAAATAAAGATGGACGATACTCGTATTACATTTATGTCTATTCAATTATGAATTTCTTTTAGCCCAGTAAAACCCGTGTTATCTTCAGCACCACCAATCAGTTTTATAAGCATGCACATGGAAGCATATAAAGTTAAGATAGAAAGCTGCTTCTGGACTTAATTAATCCATTAAATGTTTTGTGGGAAAAAGTTGTAAGGCGACAATTATAACATGCTAATTTTTCATTGGAAAGTCGATAGGTTATTTAGGCACGAGGAGTGGAAATATTAAAAAATATGATGAGGAAATCATTGCCGAAGAGTGGGCATAGTCTGCGCACTTTAATACGGGATCAATCTGTATGTGGTGCACAAAATGTCATATGAGCTTGAATCTTTTTGTCGACTGTAAAATCCGTTTGGTTCAAGTGTACATAGCGCATCCGCAGTGCCTGTGTTTGAAAGTGTCTAATATCACATAATTACTGGTTAGATTTTCCTAACCTGATGAGCATATTTCTCTACTTTTCAACTCCTTATCTGTTTCCCAATCCCGACTTATGGAGCGCTCCTTTTTGATTCATTTATTTTAATTTTCCACATAAATTTATATTTGTAACACTAAATATAATTTTTTCTTCTTTTATTTTGTAACATATTACCTACCACCTTCAACTACAACATTTTTTACACTTCGTACGTTGTGGTTAGGTGTAAAAGATTTTGTTTATAGCCATCAAGTCTGCCTTTTTGCCTTTTTAATTTTATAACAAAATATAAAACAGAATATTTTTAGAGTTATGAAAATTTACTGCGAACTGTTTAATGATGAGACCCATCGTGCTTATGATACCCACTCATATTTTGTTATGGGGAGTATGGCTACAATTTTGGAGTATATAATGATGACCCTCAAACACATGCTCCAAATTATAATAAAAAGACATCTTTGAATGAATGAGCAATTACAACTTTTATCGTTACCATACCCTCTTTAATCAGTTCTTGGTAGACCAATATGCTAAGATTGAAACGGAACGTTTAATGTTTATGCGGACAAATTAAAGGAAGCTACGAGCAGAAAACTATATCAATTTCAAATACGCAATGGAGTAAATTTACGGTTTAACTGACACCTATTCCAGAAATAAAAATAGAATTCTGTCTTGATGAAAAAGAAATATTAAAACAGCGAGTAAAAATTCACTTAAACTTCAATGAAAAACTATTTTATTTCCGGCCATGACGAAGGATCAAAAAATAGAAGTAGGGAATAATTTATTTTCAACTGCCAATGAAATTTGTTGTATATCTCATGTTGATTTGTGCGACCTTTTTCTATAATTTTCTTATAGCTTTTCAAATATTTCATTTATTTACATCAATCATCATTTAAATCTATTTTTTGATATAGGAAACAAAATGTCTATTACTTGTATATAATCAATTATTTCTGAGGTATTCCAGAAAACTTTTTGATATTAGACTTATGTTTGATCCAAAATTTACAATATTTTATAAGTTAACAGGTGTTGTTAAATTGATACATTAGATGCAAAATTTACAATATTTTATCAGTTAACAGGTGTTGTTAAATTGATACATTAGATGCATAATTTAGAATATTTTATCAGTTAACAGATATTAAATTGATACATTAGATGCAAAATTTACAATATTTTATCAGTTAACAGGTGTTGTTAAATTGATACATTAGATGCATAATTTAGAATATTTTATCAGTTAACAGATATTAAATTGATACATTAGATGCAAAATTTACAATATTTTATCAGTTAACAGATGTTGTTAAATTGATACATTAGATGCAAAATTTACAATATTTTATCAGTTAACAGGTGTTGTTAACTTGATACATTGGAATAAGAAAAGTTATTAGGAATTTTTTTGTTTTTTTCTCTCAGAACTCTAAGAGCATAAAGTTTACTAAAACACTAATAGACAGCATTGGCAGTATTTTATCGCAATATATAAATATATATTTATATATATGAGCATGAATTTCACTAAAATTCTAATAGGTGGCTTTGGTAGTACCATATCGTAATGCATTTATGCGCATAAAATTTACTAAAGATGCTAATAAACAGTATTGGCATCACCAATATCGTTATACTTACCAAGTCAGGATTTCAAAATCGGCAATATCCAATTAAATATTGTGATAGATATCATACATGTTGCTCGAGGGTATAAATTATAACCATATTAAATTTCGTTAAAATCCAACTAGTAGATTTCGAGTTATTGAAGAACAAATTGACAGATAGACAAAAATTCTAAAAACAGCTTTTCTGGCTTTTATTATCATTTTATACAATAAATCAAACATTCTTTTTAAAATATTTTCCATGCACAGACTTCACTCTGTTGCAGTTTTATTATTCGTATAGATAACATTTTTCTTGTTCATCATTCAGCCCGTTCATTACATTCCATCCCAGCACCGGGGGCCATGTTGCACCATCAATGCAATTTGATGCGACATGACAAGACCTTTATTGGGCTTTGCATATTAGGCCAAAACCATTATTTCAAAGAAAAATCATTCATACTGAAACTTGAAATTTGGCACAGTAATAAAGCATATTAACCCACTCTATATAAGCATATTAACTGTATCTCTACAGCTAGTATTGAAAAATATTCATTTGGAAATTTTAGGGGGACAAATTAAATACTTTAAATTTTTTTTAATTCCATTTGTAATGTGTGTTATCATTAAAAAGGGCTAATATAAAGGGTCTCAAAAACATTTTTTTAATAATTTCAGGTAGTATATCTTCAGAGATATACTGAAAAAAATGCAAAAAATATATGTTCCCCCTTATTTCTGAAACTGTCCAACCTAAAATTAGGAAAAAATAAAATTTTTAGAAGTAGGAAAAAACTATAATAATTACCACATGGTTTGGTCAAATACCTAAACATAGTATGTACCAAGAAAAAATCTTTGTAAAAAGTTGTCATTGTTCATTAAAGAATTGTTACGTAAAAACATGTGCAAGTTTCGATACGTCGACTTCAACACATTCCCAGATTCGTGTGATAATTTTTTGGAATTTTCAACATGGTTTATCTCTTTAACGACGCCACGATGAAATGAACTACTAATTAAGGTAAAATGCATCATCTCTCCGGACTGTAGAGTTGTAGTACAAACAATTTGAAAGACGTGTTTTTGATTTAGAGGACGATCCACAGCTTGGGCAGCCAAATGATGTGACTACTCCTGAAACAATAGTTGCTGTCGCAAAATTAGTTAACGAAAACCAGAATCACTTACAAGTAAATAGAAGTGACTAAAGATATTTTGCATGATGATTTGGAATTATATAAAATATGTACACTTTTTTTGCCACATAAACTGACCGATGACCATAGAGCAAGTTTGTCAAATGGTACGAAAAAATTATATCAAAGTTTAAATCAGGACAATCCACTGACGTTTCTTCAATAGTAATGGGTGACGAAATGTGACTACTCTTTTCACGTGCTGTCAAAGTCTCAAAGTCGTGTATGGATGTTTAAAGATTAATACTATCTGACGATGCCTAATCAGACACAATGGATTAAAAAAAAGAATGATTGTTGTTTGCATCGGTCGCCGTGACTTTGTAAAAACTATTCATTTAGATACTCAATGGACGCTCACAGTGAAGTGATATATTGAATTCTGCTAACTGCCTCTTTTCAGTACACTCAAAAATTTTAATCCAAAGAGTCAACACTTCGCTGCTATATCATAACAATGCACCGGCTCATCGCATTGACCAAATAACATATTTTCTTAATGCTTCCGGCATCAGACTCTTAGGTCATCCCCCGTACAGTTCAGATTTAGCACCATGTGAATTCGCACTTTTTCCGCACGTATAAAATCCATTGAAAAGATTGATTGATTGATTTTGGCAGCTTGAGAAGAAGAATGCCATTATAACCCAGAGAAAAAATGGAAGTAATGGTATGAACATTAGTTGGGGCTTATGAAAAAGTGTATTATAAGTGATAGACATTATTTACAAGACTTACCGAGTGAGCTACATATAATAGGCAATATATTTACTTCGTGAAAAATTAATATTTGTAAACAATTTAATGGAAATACTATGTACCCTTAAATGTTTGTAAATGGTTAAGTGTGTACAGAACACTCGTAGTGTGAGTAATACCCATTCTTGACAGATTTTTTTTAAGGAGCTTCTGTTTACGATTGAAACTTTTAAATGATTGAGAAAATGTTTAAAATAACAAAATTTTTTTTTTCTGAAAAATAAATTATTTCTCTCTAATAATAAATGTTACAAACTATTTTCGTCTTGCATTTTCGAATCCTAAAAGGAATTCATGCGAACCAATTAAAAAACAATCTGTATTATCGAAATGAATAAGTTCAATATTAACTCCCAGACCGAGTGGAAACTATTTTGTTTTATTGCAATTTAAATTAAACTATGAAATATTTGGGTATATGGATTAGATGCGGATTAGTTAATATTTTTATTTGTAATTCCATGAGGTCGTCTTTAATCTGACTTCAATTTAATAAAAAAGTTTATCAGAATTATTACGATGAATTATCAAGCTATAATACATATTGCGTGTTGGCTGTGACATAATAACTCACTTCATTATTTGTTGATATATACCAGGCAAGTTGACAAGAACTTGGTGGCTTTTGAAGAAATTGGCGAATGCATTTTTAAAATTGTTGCCATGTATGGTAATTATAACTCAACCCAGATTGACGAAGCTTTTAGTGATTTTTGACATGTGGTAGGAACGATATGTGACATAGTAAATGCACCTCCTATATTTCTTCTCTCTTTTTTGAAACTTGTGAAGCGGGTTGGCTTACATGTATGTGGTCATAATTTCTCCTTCATTCTATTGAGTTTAAGCCATAAGATATATTTTAACTTGAGCAAATGTGTAATGATAACTTATTTCCACTGTGCGTGTGTCCCCTTTATACACGGATATAAACTAGATGTAACTAGTCTTAAAAGGATTTCATGCATGAGAGATCTCAATGTGATTATGGATGATCACCTCGCATAACTCTCCAGTCTATAGTATTCTTGTTACTTATACTTCTTTTAATTTATGAAGTTACTTATTGTAGATATAAGCGCTGGAGAAAATATTAAAAAGTTTAATAGATTTTTGTATCACAATATATTTTATTATTAGTTATTATCCTTATTTATTCCTCTTAGATTTTATAATGGAAATGGTCCTATCTAATTGTCTTCAACTCTGAAGAGAATTGCTCGTGATAATAAATTTTTTAAATTATCAAATCATTACGTTGATAATCCTTTAGTATTGAGTTTAACAGTCTTTTATGCTCTTGGCTGTTACATGAGACGACAGAGTTATAGCTTATTTCACCTACCTAGAGTTCTCACAAATATCCTGAGCATTGATTTGTCTTTCATGCCTTCGCATTTATCAACACAATATTACGAAATAGACCCAGTCTGAATATTTTTTCTGCTCCAATACCCGCTTCAGGAATATTATTATGGAGTTGCTTAGTAGTTCACTGTCGGATCTCTAGTTAGAATAATATTGATTTAAATTACTAAATTGTTGTATTTTATTATTGTAATAATTCGCATGTATTATTCTTTTGTCTTTAAACAGTAATTATTTATGATACAGGCGGCTCATTCCAATACTTTTTGCCATTGCAATTTATTTAATTGAATGAAAAAAATTAAAACAACAAAAAAAGCAAAAAGCTAAACAACAAGCAGTGTACAGTGTAGCAGAAAACATTGCCCGTTTAATGATGTACCATTTGACCTGGTCCTGAGTGAAAATTGGGGTAAATGTATTGTGTAGTTTCCCACATCCATTAATTGCAGTAATATTATAGAAGTAAATAGGATTGTGTTCTTTTCTTCCTCTTTGATAATTTCAGAATTTCTATCATAAAAATTGAAACTTTAGAACCATAAGTATTTTCTGCATTAATATGCATGTGCATTAATTACATAGTACTTATATAAGTATTTTGTGCATTAATTACACGATTTCAACATGTTTCCAATAGCCCAATTTAGTCTTTAATATTGCTCAATGGAACGGTAATGGGCATAAAGGAAACAAATATAATTTGGCAAAACAATCTTGCCAATATATGATAGGAATTAAAGTTCATCAAAACTCATATACAAAGAGAATGAAAAACTCTGAATGAATTTCTCCATGTTATTTTTTATGTTAATGTTTAGTGAACTAAATAAAAGAAAATTAGGAATGTAAACGTGGAAAATTATAAGAATGCAAGGAAAAAACTAATGAGAAAACATGTGAAAGAAAAGCATTTAGAATGTTTGGAAAATTTTGTATCAGTGAACAATATTGATTTCTACTTTGGTGGTAGTGATTTTAAAGCATAACACATGCAGACAGGTTAAAAATTTTTTATTACGAGGTTTTGGGCGCTCCTAACTAAGAATTTGAACTCCATTTACATCAGGATATTTCATGATACAAAACTCTTACCCAAAAATTTTACACACTCAAGTGAAATATGTGTACTTCGTATACTTCGATTACTCATAAGCAAATAAGTATTTTAAAACATTAAAGAGGTTTGCGGGAACTTTTCTTTCCTTCGTCAAAGTTCAGATCCAATAATTCTGTGACATCATGCTTGAATTCTACTTGTGGTAGTACTTATGTTTCATTTCTTCTATATCCTGGTGAAATCTTTCATCTTACCTTTCACTTACAGCTCCTAAGTTATCAGGAAAGTAGCTTAAATGAGAATAAAGGAAGTGAATTTTGAGGTTTGTAAGGTAAATTGGAAATATATTCAATATTTCCATTTATTTTAGTATCTTTGGAAATATTGAAGAATTTCATGTATTATTTCTTCTTAATTTGGGTTTTTATGATTTCTTAATAAAATTTCTAATTATGTCTTTTAATGATACCTGTGCTGCCAATTCTTTAGAGTTCAGATTTCTACTGAAGTTTTCGTTATTCATCAGATTCCTATACTGGGGCCTACAAAAATATCTTCCTTCAGTTTAGCTTTGAATAAAGATGAGAATACTCCTACCCTGGCCATCCATCACTTTATTTATTTCAAACCTTAACAAATTGTTTCATAATACCAAGTTTTATGTGAAAAGCGGGGCAATAAAACTTTTTCAAGCGACACTAAGTTCTGTCAAACCATATTTTAACTTACTGAATCTAAATTAATTCTAACTGGTTATTCTTTTCTCGTATAATGTTGTACCCTCTTCTTGCTGTCCCATTCATGTAAAAAGCGCGGATATTCCATATAGCCATTTTGCTACCCTAATAACAGAGAGTATTTTTAATCTCCACACACGTTCGAAGGCTTTAGTCAAAACTGTTATCAAATTTTTGTCACACTCTTGTAAATGCACAGAACGGACAATCGGAAAAAAATAATATTAGTTCTCATTATGAAGCTTATAAACAGGCTTTAAAGGTTCTTTTTGAAGAGTTAATGGAATTTGGAGACATTCCATCGTTGACATTGTATTCAATGTCATACATCTTCACCAAACCGGATATGTTTTTGCAATACATTACCAGAATATTTAAGATTCAGGAAAAAGTAAGTTTTTTTCTAGTAATTTCAAATTAAGAAGTTCCATTACATCTTATGATAGTTCTAAATTTCTTGTCAATTAATTCAACTCTGACTAGGAAAACACTTGCTAATTCTCAAAAGATTTGGACTTTCTTGATCTTCAAAACTAGAAGTTACAACTAAATCTCTAAAACCGATTGTACCCACACGTGGAGAAATTGGATAATCTCTATTTGATTCCCGAAGCACGGTATATGTGACTGAACATTTGGACAGACAATTCCTTTTTCTTAGTGTTTACTTTGTATAACATTGTCGCATCAAAAATAACACTGTTGGATTAGGTCTTGAGGTTTTTTCCATTCCATGGGCTTGGCTACATTCAAACTGTCCTCTTTGCCTTTGACTACTTGCAAAATTCTAAAACGCAAGTAGTATATACTTTATTTGGGGTCTAAGTTTTTTCCAAGTTATGAATACTGACACCGAAGTACATACTGTACACATTTCTCAATAACTTCATAATATTGTTTTGTAATTTAGGCAACAATTTTAAAAATTATGCTAATATTAATTTTAGTAATTGCGTCTTCATAAGTTGTAAGAATTAGTTACTTGATTAATAAACTTACTTATGAGTAAACAGAAATGTTATTTCGTAGATACAATCGAAAATTATCACGATTGTAATGAGATGAAGTTGTGCGCTTTTATGAAATAATTTAGCCATAACTACTCAATGATCGTAATGAGATATTAATCTTATTGATCTAATTAATTTTAATTGATCAATTACAATATAAGAAACTAGGTTTTAGATCGTAGTTATAAATTTAACTAGGCATACATTGCCTCAAAACTCACTTCCTACAGAAAAATATCAGAAACATAAAAATCAAAATTATCGTGTAGAATAAAATTACACAATAAAATTCTGATGTAGGAATTTTTTCACAATTTTTCCCGTAATCAGTACAGTAAAGTCTATAAGAATCGTCACCCCCCACTTCAGAAAGGAAAGACAAAGAATTTTGTAGAATTGTATAACTGAATTGAAGAATTAAAATTATAAGTATTTTGCCATAACCACCCTACAATTAATGTTCTGTTTGGTACAAAGGAGAGTATGAGAAGTTGATAGAAGCGTATTTGGAATATGCAGCGTTGAGCATTCATTGTCACAACATACCACAAGCGATGAGGCTGCTCAGTGAAGTTGAGAACTTTGTTAAGGTACATGCTAGTAAAAATTGTTATTTCTAGAATGAACTAGAACTTGATTAAGTCTATGGTAACTGCTATTTTTTAGTAAATTGATTAATCTAGATAATGTTATTCTGTGACGTACACATTGGTACTTATATTAAGATATAAAATGTTATTACTTTTTACTTCAGATTTGTAATTGAAGTTATAAATACAATTTCTGTTGGAGTGAATGAAATAGTATACAGAATTATAAATAAAATAGTTATAAAATTAGATTGTGGATCACAGATATATAAATTTAATACATTAAAAAGCATGGTACACCAATGCAGTAAAGGACACAGAAAATACACCGTATCATATTATTATATTTTGTTACATAACTATAGAAATGAAGTATATGTGAGATACGTCATCCTACTATTTATAAATAAATCTGTGACCAGAATTACAAGTGGTGCCCAGTGCTTTTTAGTGTCATAAAGAACCGTTTCCCTGCTTTGGCCACATTCTATTTCCATTGATGTTGGTTCTATAGGTCGATTAAGGTGTCTTGCATACTCTAGGCTATATGACTGCTACATTGGCACAGTAGCCTACGATTCAAGCACTATTTTTGCGGGTACAATAATGGGTTTGATAACATTTTTCCTTTATATATTTTTCTGTCAGCACATAAACGAAGTATCTTATTTATATTGAATCCTTCCCTCTGAAAATTATGTAAAGTGTGTTCAATCCATAAGAACCAAAGTCAACAGCCTATATTTCAACAAAATTGTGATATGTATTGACACCCATACATATCTCAATTTTGCTGAAATATAGACACTTGATATGTCTTTCTATCAGATTACTTTTGTTAATATATATGCGGACACATGACATGCTCAAAAAAAATGTACGCCGTAAATACATGGACTGTATACTAACATTTGTTAAATAATTTATCTCTGGACTCCATGGCCAACAGTCTATAGTGCCTGAAACACAGTCCTTTTTAAATCTGTGATCCAAAATTATTTTTTTATCTTTACTTCATTTTATAAAGGCAAGGTTATTAAAATTTCTTAAACATAATTTACTATATTTATTTTATACTTTGAGACTTTGAAATTATGTTACAAAATTTTTTTATGGTTTTCTTCACAATTTAAAAATATTGAGCCTGCCTAAACTGTGTCTACTGTCTATTGGTTAGGTTTATTTTACGTTTTATAAGAGCTTAATATATCAATAAATACATCTGCTACAAAGTATAAAAACATAGCCAAATTTTGGCCTAAAATTTGTAAATTGTGACCTTAAAAACCCCCAAATATCAATTTTCAGTTGAATAGGAGCACAACTAGGAGTATGACATCCATCCATTTTGATTTTTTCCTCCATTTTGGTGTTTTGGCAAACTTTGACTATCAATTTGCAACCTTAAAAACCCCCAAATACCAATTTCCTGTCGAATTAGGTCAAAAATATCAATACATTTTGATCAGCCACTTTTTATTTTATGAAAATGTCAAATTATATTGTATTCCAATAAATTATGTGGAAGCACCTGAGAAATTGATTACGTTAATTAATTCAGACACAAACCAATGTAGAAACGAATTTAATAGAAGCGTGGGTAAAAAGAGCAAGATTTGAAAATCCACACAAATTGTCTCTTTTTAAATTTCTGTTTCAATAAAGCGTAATATTTCATAAATCACAGGGAGCAGAGTACAAACGAGTGCAGAAAGATGACGAGTTGTGTAAGTGGCTGTTGAAGTACTTACTAGGCAGGATATATTCCTTGCGAGGATACATCTACCTCAAATCGGATGATAAGTCACAGGCGCACACGTGTCTACACAAAGCTATGGAATATTACTGCTGTCCGTTCCCCACTTCTAAGTAAGTGATAATTTCATAAATATTTACTGAATTATCATTTTTCAGGTCCTGTACCCAAAGGATCCAAGCTGAACCCTATTGTGGTAAAGTTATCTGTCCTCCTCTCCATCCATTCATTTCTCAGAGGCTTTTAACATGTAAAACCTAATAGAGTGGCTTAAAATTAACAAATAATGTGTAGTTCTTTGGTAAAGAAAAACAGAGAAAAAAAAGAGAAGAAAATTTATAAATAAAAGATCATAAGTGATTTAAGATCATGTTTATTGAAAAATAAAACAACAGTTATTTAGTAAAATTATGTTTACTCAAAAATTAATATAATCTAATGTGATTGCTCTTCTGAGTAAATAAATGTACGTAATTAGTAGAGTAAGTAACATTATTGTCGAGAAATAAAAAAAAGTTGTCGTGTGACAGTAAGATCGAAAATGAATATAAATTTTTTTACTGAAAATTATTTTATTTTCCAAATATTAATGTAACATCATTTTAACAGTTTGGAAAAAAATTATTTTTGCATTTTTTAAATAAAATGAAGTGTGGTGAAATACCCACATTACCTGTAATATTAATTGTTTAATTTTTGAAAGTGATTTTCACTCTACGCATTTTTAAAAAAAATTAAGTGTGGTAAGTTACTACTTTTCCCATAATGTTAATTGTATAATTTTTACTAAAAATAAACGAAATATAATTTGTTTTCCTATATATTAATATAACATCATTTTACGTTGACTTACTTTTTTAGATTAATCGCTTGATATATTTGTTAAATAAAATTGAAAGTGCGATGAAATACCTACATTACCTGTAATGTTAATTGTATAATTTTTGAGAGTGATTTTTGCCAAAACTAAACAGTAAATATAACATCATTTTACATTGACTTAGTTTTTTAGACAAATAACTATCCACTTGTTAAAAAAAAATTAAGTGTTGTAAGTTACTGCTGTTCCTATAGTGCTAATTGTACAATTTTTATCAAACTTAAACGGTATATAATTTTTTTTCAAAAGGCTCAAGTTTGTAAACGACTTGTTTGGTGACACTTGAACATTATCGTTAACGTATTTCTTTATTTTCTTACTATCGAGCCTAAAACAAATAAAATTCACAATGTAAAGAAATGTCAACTAATTTGTCACGTGGTAATTATAATTGACGTGGTAATCAAGTGGTAATTAATAATTCATTCAGTTGCAAGGGACTTCGCAAATATAAGACAAGTACTTCGCAAAGTGTCAAATTAACTTTTAAAACAATAAACAATATTAACTCATTCTCAATAGGAAATAATAAAAGGAATAAAAACATAATTGGGTATGTACTTTGTATTGCAACAATGACATTACTATCCAGTTCTACTAAAAATAAGTGATCATTCATATTTATTATAAATAAAGGGGATTTAGTACCATATTAGACAACGATTAATAATAAACAAAGTGATCTATTCTGCGCTTTTGTCAGAAAACTAGAATTTAGAAACTAAAACACGAATTTATAACAGGAATGAAATTGCAACACAATAAATTATTTATTGTAATTGCAACACAAATAATTACCCAATAAGCACTTACAATAAATTTATCGGCACTTATGATACGGCACTGCATTATAACAAATATTACGATAAATTTTATTTTTTCATGTCATTTTCCTAGTTTATATAAGACTAGGGTAATCATTTTTGGTAGTTTTTCTAAGTTTAAATAACACCATGTGCCATAAAAACTCAATTTAAAACAATTGTCGCTTACGATAAAACGAACCTGTAAAAAATTTTCACTTCGAATTCATCTATATGAAATTTTTGTTTAATTTGTCTACCTTTTTCGTCATTATTATAAATACAGTGCTATATTTAGGATGTTAGGCCGCAGTGACTGTATTATCTTAAAATAGTCATGACCATGATTATAACAAACTCCGAATACAATAAGTAATTGAAGATGTGACATTTCAGTCAAATGGTGAAGCTATCTACAGTGTTTGTTAGATTAAAACAAACCCTCATCCTTAACATGGCTCCATCCTTGTTCATCGGACATGCGACCGGCATCAATGCCATGTATGCTGAGGATGTCGCCCATACGCTCAACCACCTCTACAACTTGTTCATGGTAAGAATCAGTCTTTTAATGTCGAGTCCTTGAAAAAAATTTTTGGTATGCTAAGGATGTTGCTGACACACTCAACTGCCTCTATAACTTGTTTATAGTTAAAATCAATCTTTTAATGTCGAAACATTGAAAAACATTTTTAGCATACTTTGATTTTGAACACTGTCATGATGGAGCAATAAGATTAAGATAGCTATCAAATCAATCTTGTGTATTTTTAATAGTAGAATTCTCAAACAATTTTGAAGGTAATTAAAATTTCAAAGTTTTATTTTTTTATAGAATTTGAAAGAAATGGATAAAGCTAGATTGGCAGCAAAGTGGTCTTTAAATTTAGCATTGAGCTCCGATTCCAACTTCTCTCTCTTGTGTTTGTGCTATGCTAACCAGATGACCATATCTAGGATTGATTGTAATGTAAGTAACGGACTTCTCTATTTTTACAGCACCAATATAATGAGGAAATTCATGCTTAGTATTATATTAAGATACATTATTTATATTTGCACTTAATAACAATATATATTCTTGATGCAAAAAAGTGCTAGTTTCTTCATTTACAATTGATATCATTTCTGCAAACGATTGGCTACAAAAACAACATTGCTTATGTCATGCATGACCTTCAATTCATTTTTTGAAAATTGGATATTTCAGGTGCACGTTGCTAAATTAGCCACGCCTAAAATTTTCTTTTACGCATAACGTCATCAAATGTACATTAATATAAAAATTAAATTGAAACTGTATCCATGACACAAATTGTTTTATTCAAATTCAAAATAAAATATCCTCATTGGAAGACCTGTTATTTAAATTCTGTTTATGATCTACGAAATCGCACAGTAAGTTTTAAACTCAACAGGAAATGTTTGTTACTCAACCAAGAATTTTCTAGAAATTTTTCTTTATTAACATTTCCCGAACAGTATGAAATTTGTTTTTAAATTCATCTTTTTTCAAATATTATATAATATTATTGTG
Source organism: Druceiella hillmani (assembly GCA_039881145.1). Classification (NCBI taxonomy): domain Eukaryota; kingdom Metazoa; phylum Arthropoda; class Insecta; order Lepidoptera; family Hepialidae; genus Druceiella; species Druceiella hillmani. The sequence continues at coordinate 56,706,147 of JAYKKI010000004.1, read as the reverse complement.
AAATTTTCTCAAACTTACTCACCGAGTATTTTGAAAAGAAATTGGTAAATAAGCAAATTTTGTTTTATTTTATAGTAACCAAATATATTACTCTACGTGAAAAAACGATGTTTTTTTTAAATTTTCCCATGTTCAGGAGTCTTACTTAATTCTCATACTAATAGATGGTGCTAGCGGCGCTTTATATGTTGTAAGTCATTTGTTGTTTGACATTTGTTTAAACAGAAGTATTTTGAGTAACAGTGAAAAATGGGTAAAATTATAATTTTTGATGTGATCCAAATTTATTCTGAAAGGGAAAGCAAGGAACAAAATTCAGAAGGAATTTTACTTATAACGCTTGACTCATGTACTTCCTATGACACTGCTCGATTTTAGGTAAATTTTTTTTGCGTAGGTAGATTGCAACAGACGGAAATTTTTGTTCGCTCTTTCTTTTTAAATAATAAAATAATTTGAAAATTTTATTTAGACTATTTCATACGAGTAGTATTCCTAGTGTTTTTTTATTAACAAAAGTAATAAATTAAGCTCTCTATTAAAAAAGATTTGTTCTAAACCGAATGAAATAAAAACAGACTACTCTACTGACAACTGTTACTTGCACAATGGCAAGGAAAAATTTTACACGCCTTGTTCACTTAAGGATGACCAGCTCATTGATTGAGATAGTATTTAGCCATTAAAACAGTTGATGAAAAAGTTTTTGAATTCAACAACCGCATCATCAAGCTGTTTGATGAGTACGCACCACTTAAACGAGTGAAAATTAAAAGAAAGACTACCTCATGGTTTAATGACTCCGTCAAAAAAGTTATGACTAAGCGTGATCGAGCCAAAGTCAGATACAAAGGGAACACCAGTCCTTCAACATGGGAGACATTTAGAGTGCGTAGGAATAGATGTACACAAATGTGTAGAAATGCTAAAAAGCATTACATCTCCACTTTCATACACAAATTGCTTTTAAACATTTGGTTAATAGTTCCTTGGCATTCTGGGAGTGGTAATTCTCATACTGATGAATATTGTCAGCTTGATCTTAATACTTTGAACTCTTTCTTTGCTAAGCTCCCCGTACTATTTAACCTAGCTGTTAAGTCGGAAACGTTAAAGAGAATCCATCCTATCTCTTCTAACCTAATTTACTTTTGATAATATCTGTCATTCAGAAGTTAAAATCAATCTTCTGGCGATAAAAACCAATTCTATGGAATGCGATGGCTTAAGCATTAAAGCCCTTAAGCTTATATTAGTTATTGTAACTCTTTTTATTACTGGCACGTTTAACGCATCTCTGACGACTGCCACTTTCCCTTCTGAATGGAAGAAAGCATATATAATGTCCATACAAAAAACATTGTCGCATGTACAACGTACTTCTATCGAAAGTTTTTGAGCACATAGTCCGTGCCCAACTTGTTTGATATCTTAACGTGTTAGTCTTGCAAACATCTAAATCCACTTCAATCTGGTTTCAAAACTGGCCATAGTACCTCAACGGCGTTAGTGAAAATTACAGATGATTTACGTTTGACATTTTTCTAACTTTTGTGAAATCTTTGAATATATATCAACACTCATTAGAATGGTTTAGCTCATATCTATATAGACGTCGGCAATTTGTGAAGTTTTCAGATGCATTCTCTGATTGGACAGACTTATCAGTTGGTGTGCCTCAAGGAGGGGTTGTTTCTCCACTTCTATTTCAATATTCTTTAATTTAAGAATATACATAGTAATTATCATCTTTAAGCTGATAATTTACAAATATATGCCGATACTGACTCCATAGCAACCGTTATCAATACCCTCAATGAAGACCTCGTTTCAATTGGTCAGTGGACTCATAAAATGAGTCTATTAGTTAATCCAAGCCAATTAAGTCTCAAGCTATCATAATTGATAGCTAAAGACTACTTTCTAAAATTAGGTTCTCAGATCTGCCGTATCTAACATTAAATGACAGATTGATTTCATTTACGTCAACTGTTAAAGACTTGGGTCTGCTGATTGATCAAAATCTTAGCTGGCAACCTCATGTAAATTATGTATTAGTATTTTCAAAAATTTCTAGACATTCAAATCAAAGCTCACCTCTGTCAAACTCTCTTACTGCCATTGCTTTATTACGGAAATATATGCTATCCAGACCTTGTTGAATATCATCGATACAAAATTGGTTGCAAAAAATATGATCATGTATCTCAATTCAGAGCGGAACTTAAATGGATGGAAGTTCGGAATCAGCGCAATCTTCACATTGTTACACTTATCTCAGTACCCCGCATGCTGGCAACTTTTTCAAAGCAACTATTTAGTTGCTTTGAAGAAGTTCGAATGAAACACACAGTATTGAATGCGGTCCCGCACACCAGCAACTTTTTAGTTACCGCAGCTAACAACTCACGGGTGATTATACTGTTTAGTTGCTGATGATTAAAGTTTTCCAGTGTGCGGGAGCACTCAGACTTAGTTACTTGTCTGTATACAGTATAGGGCTACATTCTGAAAACCAACCCATTCATCTTTTTGCCAAACATGTAACCACCTTTTATGAAAAATCCTTTGCTGTCTAAGCTGTAAGACTTTGGAATCGACTAGATCTGGATACCAGAACCTCACCCTCCTTAAATGTATTCAAAAATCGTCTGAAAAAGTCCTTCCTCTCATAATTTCTCAGTTCTGCCTTTCATAATTCCATTTTGTTCCCCATTTTCCTTGTTCCCAATCATATCAAGATTTATAATTAACCATTTTTTTTGTTTTGTATTATTCATATGTAGCTTAGTTTTGCTTATTTATGCGTTATGACATTATTTTATTAATTGTCACATCCTAAGTTTCGTTTTTTTTTTATTAGTGTCTTTTACAGTCATCTACAACACAAAATGCTTATATTTAATCAATGTGGTTGACTGGAAGAGATTGCTCATGTAGCAATAAGTAATAAGTATGAATAAATAAATAAATAAACAAGATTTGATTTTAACCGTGTTCAGTGTGTTAGCAGAGATATTTCACCTAAACAGATTAATTCATTTAGCATAAAGAATTAAACATTAAAACATTTGCGAGCTCAATGTTACATTTATTCACTGCAGTGCAAAAGAGAATTCACCAGAGAACATCTTCTGAGGATTTACAAGTTTTTTAGAAGTATGCGCTGAAGTTTTGCATTGTTTTGTGAAAATAGATGAAATAAGGACAGACCTCTGTATTCCAAAAATGTAACAACAAACAATATAGTGGATTGCGCATGACGAATTGGCTCCCACTTCCAAAAATATTTTGTTTCACATTCCAAAAATATTTTGTTTAAACAAGAGCAAAAGTGGGCAGAGCTGCAGTTTGACCTACTTCCATTTCCAGCCTATCCACCAGATCTAGCCCACATAGATTACCATCGGTTTCGGAAATTCAAAATTGTCCTGGCTGAAGCCAAATTTGAGTCAAGTGAAACCATCATACATAAAGTAAATGAGTATTTTGAAGGTTTTGAAAAAAAATAATTTCTAGGAAAGACCGAAAGGACCATTATGTTGAACTTCAAAAAGACTGTGTCGAAAAAAAAAGTTTGTTATGAACTCAAATTATTTTCTTTTATATCAAATTAAATTACTTATCAAGCGATCTTTTTACTCCGTTTTATATAAATAAAGCAAAAATTGTGACTATAAGTATCACTACATAGAAGTTAGAACAGAGCAATAGATGGACAAATGAACGCAAAAGCAACAGTGCAGTATCGGTTTTCTTTTAAATCTTGATAGAGTGTAAATCCGATCAAAAGTCGAGAGAAAATGATCAAGTGAAAATCTGTTCATAGGAAATGTTCGGCAAAAATATTCTTTAGAAAGTTTTAAAAGCACATTTTTAGATTATTTTAGATTAAATATAGACAGGAAACAAGATTTTCCAGATCTGATTTTAGTATTATCTGTAATTCAAAATATTCTTACTTACCTTATATAAATAAATAAATTTCTAGTGGAGTAAATGCACGAAACTGGAAAAACAAAGTATGGAGTTATGTCGCCGTAAGCGTACTCATCTCGAAGTAATAGAGCTGGATGCTGTGTGTACGCTCTATAGTAGTATCTTCTTTTTGTAGTGAGTGCAATTTTTATTTATTTTATAAATTGTCTACGGAGTGTTAGAATGGTTGAGAGAAAACCTTTTTTTTAATATTATTGTTTAGTACTGTTGCCGAGCAACTCATATTATCTAATAATATATAGCTAATATTTGGTAAATAGTAAATTTGTATCTTTATACAATGCAAATGCAAAAATTGTATTGTATTGTAAAAACGTAAGGGTTTCAAGGTGTCTAATGTATTTTCAGAACATCTTCATGCTATCTTTTCAATTCCCTTATTTTAATAGCATTTCTTACTCACTCTTAACTACACTAATTTATACTTTTGTTATTTCTCCTGTAAACTAATAAAATTTTGTTCATTCTAACCTTTCTGCATTTTTTTTCCAAGTCTCTTGTCTCTATTTCAAGCGTCTTCTCACAATTTTTTTTATTTCGAACTGTTTACACAATAACCTCATACGTTTTGTCAATTTCTCTTAATTGATTTTCTTTTCGAAAATTGAATTTTCCATTTTTCTTTTGCATTTAAAGCGTACTTTGTATAGGGACCGCGCCATGTGGCGATAAATATAATAACTTTTACTAAAATCAATATAACCTTTGGTTATATTGCTTTTAGTAAAAGTTACTATATTTATTACCACATAGCACAAAATAAAAGCAAGTTTGTGTGAAGTACCCGCAACGCACACATTGTAATTAATCAAAATTACTTAAATGCCTAACAATGCATAAAAAATACTGTGTTTAGCTTTTAAAAAAATCCAATTTAATATTTACTAGTAACATAACCTTTTCACATCCAGTGACATTTACTATATTATGTTACATAAGTATAATTCACTTATATCTCCTCATTCTTAAAAAAATACTGTGTTTAGCTTTTAAAAAATCTAATTTAATATTTACTGGTAACATAACCTTTTCACATCCAGTGACATTTACTATGTTTTGTTGGGTATGTATAATTCACTTATATCTCGTCATTCTTTAAAAAATACTGTGTTTAGCTTTTAAAAAATCTAATTTAATATTTACTGGTAACAACCTTTTCACATCCAGTGACATTTACTATGTTATGTTGCGTATGTATAATTCACTTATATCTCCTCATTCTTAAAAAAATACTGTGTTTAGCTTTTAAAAAATCTAATTTAATATTTACTGGTAACATAACCTTTTCACATCCAATGGCATTACTATATAATAAAGCCTCTATTTCAGTGTAAGTAGTGCTGTTTTCTTTTAGAATAAAACTATTTTGGTAAATTTTAAATAATTAACATTTATTTTTCAAATTTCAAGTAACTTTGTTTTGCCATTTCATTTAAACAAGGTGTTTAGTATTAATATTAGTGACGATGGCTAAAAATTTTAATGGCCAATTAATGAGATAGCTGACTTTTTAGATTTTCTTACGGAGAATTTTTTTCACAAGGGTTTGAAAGACTGCTGTCAAATAATTGTATTTACACATCTTGCAAAATGCCGCCCGCTGTGGACTACGTGAATTGCACCCTCCCTTACTACTTTACTGTTGTTAAACAAACTATAATTTAATAAAATGTCTTATTTCAAACGAATGTCTTAACTCTTAGTTTTTCATTACTTTTTTTGTCTTAACTCTTAGTTTTTCATTACTTTTTTTGTCTTAACCCTTAGTTTTTCATTACTTTTTTTAAGAATGATTTATTATTACTCTTACTATGGTATGACTCAAATTTACTAAAAATTAGATTAATCTCTTGGCTATTTAGAGTATTCTATAATATCACCATTATTTTGCCACCTTTTCGACTAATTAGTTTTTTTTCTTATGAAGCAGCACGGTACGATTTTAAAACATTTATGATCGGCTGATAATCAGTTACATTCCATTTTGATCTCATTATTGCTATCGTTAGTGCACTATTTTTCAGTTCTTATTTCTAAATATTGAAAGAATCATTATATAAACCTTCATCAGTGCCTGGCATAAGCCTCCCAAAGAGTCCATGGAGCTTGGTTTAAGAATACTGCCATTGCTTATCAAGTCATGGCAGGGAGGCCCCATACTGCTGTGGCTACCACGTCTATTCTTCAACCAGTTGCGTGTTGGTGATGCGATCGCTGTTGTGAAGGAACTCGTTAACGTCACCGATTTTAATCATCTAATGGGTGAGTTTGCCTCAACTTTGTAATTAACACCTAATAATTATAAAAATCACCTTCTATATTTTATTTTTAAAACTCCAATTACGCTCCATAAATTTATCTGCAACATGCAACTGGGTATTGAATAGTATAATATTTATTTCATTATATTTTTCTGTCAGCGGCACCCATTCTAAAGAATGCCATCAAAGATGCTTTAAAGGCAAAGCCACATTTATGGTTTAATGTTTCAATGTGTTCAAGATTAAATTTTAATAGGTATTGTAGTTTAAGAATTGATAAATCATAATTTCTAATTAGATTTTCTTTTTTGGGTTCCATAAATAAACTATGGTATGCCTTATAATATCCTGATCCTTTTAATTTTATCACACCTGCTCATCGGCCAGTCACATCCTTGCAATTTTGAAAATAAATACTTCAGATGGATAACTCTGGTAAAGCATGGGGAATTATTTTTTTTCAAGCACTTCATCGAGTAAAGTGAATTGAACACGTTTGAAATGAAATTAATTTAATATTATTTTTTGTTTTTTAGATTGTTTGTTATATTTTAAAACAAAAAATTAAAGTGATTTATTAGAAAATGAAATTTTCAAATTGACTTGAAATATGAATACGAATAGTAAATACACAAAGATCCTTCTGCAATTAGTTAGCAGGTTTATTCAAAGTTATTTCAGCCATATGGCATAAATACAATTGTTGTCAACAAAAAAGTTTGAATTTGTCCTCAAGTCACTTTTGTTATTTCATGTATCATTAATTATACTATTTCAAGATTGTTAAAATCTAAATATATTATTTCTAAAAGGTGTTTTTGGGTCGAGCGGCTCGATCTCTTTAACTACTGCACCAAAAAAAATAAAAAAAATACCCACTTAAAGCTTATGTTTCCTACTTTGGGCGAAAAATATAAAAAAATTCGAAAAAAATCTTTTTGTTAATAAAAAAATTAATTTTTATAACAATTGGCATGAGCGCCATCTGTGGGCGACACATCAAATATCTTAGCCAAATTGTATACTTGGAACACGCTAGATGGCGATATAGTGCGAAGACTTCGCACGTGTCAGCTAGTTAATTATTTATTATTGAAAAATCAAATTATTTTATAGCATGATGTTCAGATCATTTACTGTTGGAGAAAGTCATGCAAAATACAACATTCACAGCATTGATAATGATTGTATTAATAAACTTAGAGTGTTTCGAGATGACAAATATTTTTTTCAATAAAAACACGAAGGGAGCTGCTTTTTCAATGTACTACCATCATTGGAATTTGCACTATTGATACCCTATTAATATGTAATCCTATCTTTATCAACTAATACCTATGATTTGATATTTATCATGGTTCCCATGTGATTCACGCATAGAATAGGACTCCATCTCTTACCATGGGTGTTGTATAAGACGACTAATGTAATAAAAGAGAGGATGGACTGCAGTATACATCTGTGTACAAACAACATGTTATTGCATTTGCCAATATTCCTGCCAAGTGTGCTGATTAAGGCAAATTCCCTCCATATCTTAAACACAACTAAAAAAAGTCCTTGGCAGCTCTGCTAATCCTGCTTCTATACTGGAGATTCTTAACACTCTCTGCTCTTAGCATGGTAAGAGCAGAGAGTGTTAAGAATTTTCAGTAGAGATCCGACTATCCTTACTGACAACTTGACTTGGTGACGTTTAACAAACACATACTGAGGATTGCTGAAAATATCTTTGAGCTGGAAGAGGAATTGAGTAAGTTACGATGAAACCTTATATGATTATCAGAAGTTCAAAGCCAGGAAGGAAATGTAGTAATACTCCAGTCTGGTAATTCTACTACTACCAGAAGGACGACCAGCAGCCCCAAGGTGGTGGTGGGTTCACAGTCACCGAGAGTCTTCAATAAATAATATAGTGAAGTTTAAAAGTGTTTGGGTAAGGGTGTTATACCTTAACTTAGAATCAACAACGGGTATTTGCTTAAGGTCATACAGGTATACTCACCCACCTGGGCACATTTCGACAATGAGGTGGAGGATATCTTGAAAGTCTTAAACACCTCAAAAATTCACTATATGTTGTAACGGGAGCCTTCAGTGCTAAACTGTGCTCATAGTGTGATAAAGAGTTGAAAGTGAGACAATTTGGTTATGGGAAACCGAACCCTAGGGGCCAATGACAACTTCAAAAAGAACATAGCTAGAAAATGTAATTGGGTTAGTCTCAACACTGCAACTAGAAATGTAATTCATCTGGAAAACCAAACAGCAGATATTCAAAGATGTTTCTGTGATAAACAACCAGAAATAATTACCAAATGTCAAGAGACACATTAAATTTGAAGCCCAAGCTGAAAAGCCCCATCCAGCATCTACCAACATCCAAAACCACAAAGGGGGTTTGGTGGTGAGTTTCAACTCAACCTCTCTAATTGTTTTGAATAGCTAGACGAGTGTGTGGCAGTAGACAATTTGATTGACGGTTTATTGGAAACTGTTCATACCGTGGATTCTAAGTGCATTAAAATTCATTGTACCAAAAGAAACCAGGAAATTCTCAGACTCTCGAACTCACGGCGAAACAAAGTTACAGTCTTCAGCTGACATGTCAATAATCAAAGTTAAGACATCTCATAGTCTATATGAAAATATTCATGCCTTTAATATGAAACATATTGTTGATAGATTGATGGAGCTCCAGTTAACAGAGTCAAAGACTGATAATGGAGAAGTAGTTTTGTTGACACTGGAAATCTTGAGATAGGTTAATAATTTTTACAATTAATTATACACGACATCACAAAAACTTGCCAACAGCACGTTCAATGACTCAAGAGCCAAATTGTTCCAGATGTCAGCATAGATGAGTCAAATGGCTCTTAAACAACTAAAGAACAACAAGGCACCAGATAATGATGGAATTAACTTAAAATTTTTGAAGGCAGGTGGTACACCAGTAATGAAAGTTCTTCAAAAGCTGTTTGGTTCTGTCATACTCAAATCATGGGCCAAGAGTGTATTGGTACTCTTCTTCAAAACGGGCATAATACTCCTCTAAGGAATTATAGATCAATCACTCTCAAAAGCTATGTTTATAAGTTTTTTTATGAGTTAACATGAACTGACTCACACGCAAGTTTCATGACTCCCAGCCTCCCTAACAAGCCAGGTGCCAAAAAGACTACAGTACTCTTCGCTACTGCTTTTGAAAATATCTTTAAGCTATTGAATTGAAATGGATTTTACATCAATATTAATGGGGAATACATCACTCATCATCAATTTGCCAACAATATAATGGTTATGACAGAATGGCTGGACAACTTTGGTACAATGCTCAGAGGCCTAAGCACAGTTACCCAAAATGTAGAATTTAAAATGAACATAGACAAACAAAGATCATTCTAAGGTTCGTGTCGTACCTATACAACTAAATATTGTGAATGTTGCTTTCGAAGTTGCTAACCACTATATATACCTAGGACAAATTGTCCAATTAAGTAAACCAACCTCGAGAAAGAGATTAATCGCAAATTCAACTGGGCAGCATTTGGGAAATGCTGGGAAGAAAGATTCTTGAATGGTGACCACGTATCGGAAGATGCAGATGCAGATGCAGATGTGACGGCTGCTCACTAAGTGGACAGACGACGTGATAAAAATTGAGGGAAACAGTTGTATGCAAGCAGCATGGGATCGATCTTTGTGGGGAAATATGGGGAAGGTACATGTTCAGCAATGGATGTCTTCTGGCCGATGATGATATTTTTCATACCTTGAAGCCTGTCTATCATATGGCTGGAATAACTGACGATGGTATTCTCTTATTTGGATTCATATTCATTAGAACAGAAACTTGAAAATATCTGTAATTGAAATGTTTCTTCTCCTTTTTATAAAATGTTTTAACGAAACTTGCTTACATATTGTATTGATACAGTGTTTAATAGGTTTAATAACACGAGTACCGTCTCATGGTACTGAAAGGGCGAAATCATTATATTACATTAATACAATCTAAAAAACATGGAATTAAAAAATGTATGTGTGTATGTCTGGTGATAGTCTAGCGCCATAACCAATCTGGATGAAATATTCTTAGAAATATCTCCAATTAATCTTAAAATTTTTTTTCATCCTCAAAATTCAGATTACTTGAAACTTAGTTTTTAAAAAAAAAGAGAAAAATTTGATTTTGAAAAAAAGAAAATTTTGGTTATCTTAAAAATTGATCAAAAAATTTATTTTAAATTTTCTGGATTATTAACAATTTATACATCCTGTGAAAAATCTGTTTAGGATTGTTTTTATACACATATTAAAATTGAGTAAAACTCGCAACACAAGTTCTCGACACACTTCAGTATATACTAACATTTAGGGGTAAAGAACAGAAATACTAGGTACTTCTGTTAAACTATATACAAATAGTAATATTATTTTTCGCCATGTAAATACAAAGTTCATAAGTGTAAAAATAACGTAAAGTTCTTAAAAACTATGAGATTTAGAATCATTGCTATAATTTTCCACTACACTTTTAGTACATATCAAGTTTGGATAATCATTGCTACTTCAATCTGGAAACTCTATTTACAATATCAAATAGATAATTTAGTAAACTTTGATATAAGATAACAAAAGTCTGTTCACAATTTTTAAATACCATAAATAGTATACGTTAAGTTTTCTTGTATAATCTTGATCTTAAAGAATTTTTTTTATTTTTGGGTAAGAATTAACAGATTTCAATTTTTTAAAAATTCGTAACTGATTTGCATCACGAAAAAAAGTACAAGGAATATAGTAGAGTACTTTTTAAAATCATGAATTAAAATCAATAATTATGGCTTGATTGTAACATTCTGCCATGATTATATGGTATAAATAATTATATTTTTCCAGTTATGTTCTCAACTGTTACGCTTACTGAATTCAAGTGGTTTTTATGATGCCACAATAAAATGTTTTTTTTAAATTGTGCATTGGGTTTTAATCTACGATACACATATTACAATTCAAATAAATTGAAGAAATAATTTGTAAGTGAAGAAACTGACAAAATACATTTTTATTGAATTTCACATATTTATCTGAACCTACATATAATATATATAGGTCACCTGATAACGACGGTCCTCCATCTTTTACATCTCCATGATGTAAAATTATGTCACCAATCCTTTGAGAAATCGAATAACTTCTTCTTTGACTTCATCGTCGGTCTTGAAGCGTAGGCCACCCAATTGTTCCTTTAAATTTGGGAACAAGTGATAATTACGTGGGGCTAGGTCTGGACTGTAGTGTTGAGTGAGTGTAGAGTGTTGTCACAAAGAAGCATCATACCTTTGGTCAGTCTTTCTCTCTAGCCATTCTGAATTGCCTGTCTGAGTTTTCTCAGTGTGTCGCGTCTTTCCTTTCCCAAAAGACAGGTTTGGTTTTGGCAAAATTGAGTGGCGCCATTCACTCGATTGTTGCTTGTTTTCTGGAGTGAAATGAAACACCCATGTTTCATCACCTCTAGCCATAAAGTCCAACAATTCCTCCTTGTTGTCTTTACATTGTTCAAGAAACTGCTCGGCACACTTGTCGCAACTCGAACTTCGGTTAATTGACGATGAATATCTATAAGTGACACCCCTTTCTCATTTAAAAAACGTATCACAGTATGAATTTTGCACCTGGCGGTAGCGATGATCGGGGGTTCCATCTCGGATAGCTGCTTTCCTAACACTGACCCATGTGGCGAGGCAGTAGTGGTAGGGGAGGTGGTAGTAGTAGAGAGAGGGGGAGAGCTACTGTGCATGCCTGTATTGTCAGATTACCGTTTATACATCTCATTGCTGCTCTAGGGCTTTGGGACCCATATTTTAAGATTGTCCCCTGTAGGTATTATGTTGTTAGCCCATTTGTGCATGCATTCAAACCAGTTACCAAATAATTTTTTCGATTTTTCTTCTGGGCTGGAAATGTGATCTTTCCCCAAGCCACTAAAAGTTCTGTATCAGTGCCAAAATTGTGTTCTTTTAACTAATTTTTCACATAAGTCTATATAGAGACTGATCTAATAGTCTGATGTTGGATGACTTAAAGAAGTCCACTATTTGCTAAGTCCTGTGTGCTGATGTATTTTCATGGTGCCAAGTGTGCAATCAACTTCTTAGTCATTACTACTTTAACATACTGATTTTGAGATTTCATAGGGACATCAAAATAATCTGTCACCTCAACTTGTTTATAGGTAATCCAACAATTTTCTTTAACTAAGTATTCAATATCTGCCATGGTTTCATGTGTAATCACTTTGGTAGGATGCCCTGGTTGTGCATCATCTTCTAAATCAAAATCACACCTTCCGAACTGTTTGTACTATCATTCGACCATTTTGAAGAATCAATCTCATCTAATGGAGGTTCCATCTCAGTATGATATTGTTGACGAAATAAACCATGTTGAAAATTGCAATTATAACATGAATTTGAGATTGATTATAACATGAATTTGAGATTGATTATAACATGAATTTGAGATTGATTATAACATGAATTTGAGAATATATAAACGGCGTCATGTTTCAATTTGTATATATGTTTATATGACACTTTTCACGGTTCCTGGCAAATTATTGTAACATATTCTCAATATCTAAGCATATATACTAATTGACTATTTTTTGATATTACATCGAACGACAAGGTTTCCTTAATCATCTACGTATAGGTCTTTTTATCTGAGCAACGCTAAAGGACACCACAGTATATATAAGAAAATATTCGAAACAATTTTGAGAATCTCTTTTTTTCAATACGATACTTTAAATATCGACCTTGGAATTTTTTTAATTCAAAAAATGTTGTTTTGCCTTTTATATGACAGCAGAGACTTGGTACTATGCAGCGGCGCTGAGCGTTCAACTGGACACGGGATTCTACGTAGAGCCGTTCTTGGTATGTGAGCACTTCTTCATGCAGCATCGTGATGAACTGCTGCACATGGAAACACCATGCGCCATAAACACTTTCATCGCTGCCATGTGGCTTATGCAAGTTGACTTCATTCCTGTTGTCTTCTAATGACTAGATTAATTTACTTTATTTTTAATAGAAAATTCCACTTTTCATAATATTTATAGCAACTTATTATCATTAGTTATGAATATAAGTTGCTACAAATATTATGAAAAGTGGAACTTTCTATTTCCGTACCAAGTTCATAGGAAAAATTCATAATTTTTATTGCCAGCTAAATTTGTGACTGAGGCGGTAGTACGTCATATTAGCATACTGATTAGTTACCAATTTGAATATTGTATTCTGTCATTATAATTATACAAGATATATTTTAATAATTATAATCAAAATTTATTTCATAGTAACACAAACAAAGATAATTTAAAAAAAACAAAGGATGTATTGTGCTTTATTTTTAAATGTTACTTTTCATACAATAAAATATGTTGTAGTAGGTTTATTAAAGTTTTCGTGATGTACAGGAACTAAAGTATCGTGTAGAAATAAGGGTACGCGACATAAAAACAATCATGTAAATATTTGTGAAATTTTCACAGATAAATAAAAATAGTTTAAATTAACAAAATAAATAATTTTCAATCAAAAGCTTTAAGTAGTTTTTGTATGATATCAATAAAATTCTATTTGCCAAAAAGAACACCGAAAGGTTACTTTCTTCTCTTAATCAGCATCTTAATGTCATATTTAAATGTGTAGTTTCTATCTCCTACATTAAGCCATACAACATTGAAAACAAAATAAAAATGCATTTAGCACTTTTTATGTGATGTTATAAAGATAAAAAAATTAATTTAGCTTCATGTTTTATAAACAGATCCTAGATTGATATTTACAAGGTGTTTGAAAAGTTTGTGAAATGGGTAGAAAAATAACACTTTTTACCTTTTTTAAATATACTTTTATTTTTCAATATATTTGTCAAGAGCAAAGAATTTGTTGCAGCTAAGCTCAAATGTTATACCATCACGGTAATTATTAAGATGTCATCACGGGAGTCTTTAAGGTGGAAATTAAAATAAATTAAATCATAGTTCATTTGCTTTTACCATGGCAAGTGAATTCTTACAACTAGGTCCAGATAGGCAGAACTGCCTCGCGCAGTAGCCTCAGTTGTCGGATGCCACGCAAGGCAGCCTCAGTCCAAATTGAGTAACCATGAGGTTGCAGTGTGTGGTAAAGCCGAGCCCTATTTTCGTGTTGCCTCAGGCAAGTGGGTCAACTGAGCGTGCACTATTTAGTTTTATTCAACTTAAATCAGATAAAATACCTTGAGAACATTCATTCCATTTGATAATTTTTGCGATCCATTGATGACGAATATTGTATCCATCATCTTAATCATAACGTTTTCATTCTCAATTCTTCATTCAGGACATGAAATATTAATTCTTTTGGTATGCCTATACTATCTGTAATTTCTGATAGACACAATACTTGCATAGCCATAATATAAACTGTTTCAATGATTATCGGTGTAGTAAATACTACCAATCTTTGCCTGTGGTTATCTGGCAGCTGTCTTGGTGAGAAGTTACAGGGACCTTGTAGGGGATTAAAAGCCCTAGGTCCAATTTGTTCTAGATAACCCTATATAACTATATAGAGAGTGATTTAAAGCACATTTAACTTTGGGACCTTTTTAATCAGGAGCCATTTTAAAAACAAAAATTAGGACTTTTTGTAATTTTGATCATTTTTATATTCCCACTGGTTTTCAATGGCTTGAACATTTTGATAAGTTGCTCAGTCACATACATTCAACGAATTATATTTATATTTTTGGGAGCCTTGAATATGATCTTGATGTTTACACTCAATTAATAAAGTCATGGCCTTAACAATAAGTTAACAAAAATTGAATAAATACTTAACTATAACTTAATAAAAAAACAGATTTGAAAGGAAAATTTTTTGCTTTAAATTTAATATACAACTAATTAATTTACATCACTCACCTTAAGAACTTTATTAAATAGCTGGCATAACTTATATTTTTTACAATATTCTTTCATACATTATTTAACCCCATTTAGGTTTATTTTACATTTCTACATACAACTTATAATTAAACAAAGTTTATGCACAAGACGTTGTGCTATGAACGTAAAATGATTGTAACTTTTACCTACTACTAGAAAGTTGAGATTTTTTACTTAACAAGTTTACAAATCAACTCTAGACTATAGAACACCACGCTATTTCCACTTGCATTGCGTTACATCAATAATATATCCAAGAAATTGCACGGAACAATTTCTACCCTCGAACTCTGTAAAAATCTTTAAAAAATAAAACCAAATTCAAAAACCCATTGTGTGAGTCTAACTTGTACTTGAACAAGTTTTATTATTTAATAGGGTATTTGACTACATTTTTTTATAACTAGAATAGAATAAGTTATAACATTAAAAATGGGTTAAAATAAATATATCGTACCTACACATTTCATTACAACGCTATAACAACTTAAAAACTGACGAACTATGATTCGCGTAAAAACCCTCTATACAAAACACAACTGGCTTATGACGTCACTGACTAGTTATTAAGCAGTCATAATAAGGGAGTTTATTAAATATTTTTAGTATCTCATTAAATATTGCGTTTAAGTTACATATTGCATATTATAATTTTCTCATTTTTTGTGTGGAAACTAAATTCATAATAACTTTTTCAATTTAATGAATCAAAAAATTTACACTTTTCCTATTTAGAAGTTTCAATTGTTTGTTATATGCATTATTTTTTCCTTACAAGGTTTTTTAAGCCTACTCCATAGTTTTAAAACATTTTTACAAAAAATATTGACATCAATCAAATACCCTATTGTGAATTAAAATAGCATGTATATACTTTCTGCAGGTGTTTACGCACATCTTCATGGGAGCGAGCCGTCATGTGGTATGACAAAATTGAGTCCATTCTGAGTGAGAATCTGCATGAAGACCGTCTTAACACTGACATGACATTACGCTTAGTAGAGGGTCTCATTATTAAGCTTGTTAAAGAAGTAAGTTTATAACGTTACTTTGAATTTAATCATGTAAGTAATTTATCAAAATGGAGAAGCATTAATTGAGTTTCAAACCTATATTAGTTAACTATTGCAAAATTTATTAATGGAAACACCTTTTATAGCTAGCTAACAGTAACTCTAGCTAACTGTCTACATTGCTTTTAGTGAAGTTGGTTTACTTGTGGCTGCTTCTTTGAAAGTGTCTTTAGAAATATCTTCTGTTGGAGTTGATTGGTGTATTATAATATTTTTAGGGTAAGTCACAAAGTAAGGGTTGTAAATGTATACAATACGCAAGCAACGCAAGGGTTGTAAATGTATATAACTGGGATATTCTTATTTTTGGCATAATTTAATACCTTAAGAACATTTAGACACTCTAATATCATTATCGTCTCATTAAATTTTTAAATGTATATAACTGGGTTGTAAATGTATATAACTGGGATATTCTTATTTTTGGCAAAATTTAATACCTTAAGAACATTTAGACACTCTAATATCATTATCGTCTCATTAAATTTTTAAATGTATATAACTGGGTTGTAAATGTATATAACTGGGATATTCTTATTTTTGGCATAATTTAATACCTTAAGACCATTTAGACACTAATATCATTATCGTCTCATTAAATTTTTAAATGTATATAACTGGGTTGTAAATGTATATAACTGGGATATTCTTATTTTTGGCATAATTTAATACCTTAAGACCATTTAGACACTAATATCATTATCGTCTCATTAAATTGTTTCTTTGTATGGCTGTACTGATACAGGCTATTGTGACCTGTTTTTTGGAGATTTAGATTTTCATATTTGAACATTTTAATTTTTATTGAAATGTTCAAATATTATTAATGCGCATTACGAAAGTAAACAAAGAGCTTTGCTGACAATGTACTGTAAACTTTTCAATCTAATTTGTATAAAACCAAGATGCTACCTGAAACTTTACCTGCACCTTTGTCTGAAACATGATGGATTTTTATGAGCATAGTAAAACTTTCTATATTCCCATAAGTTCCAAGGTACATTGTCAAAAGCTAGTCCAATTCCATTTAAAATCTTTAAAGCACCACAAAACAGTGGTCAAATGGTCATCTCCAGTTACATATAAATTAACTCAGACCCAACTATTTTGTATCATTTATCACAACGCCCATTGAATAAGAAAGACGTTTTAACATATTCAGTTTTATTTATTGTTGGGTTTTTTCTAATTAAAAAGAAATAAATCAATGGTTCCATCTACCACTCGACTAAATTCTAAGTCAGTAAATCTATGTACTATTCTTGGTGAATATAAGTATGTACTGCTTAAGTCTTATTTGAGTTGGTGACATTAACCAGAATATATTATGAAAATAAAGTAATTAAAATTTGATGTTAACTGCTGAGCAGAATATATTATGAAAATAAAGTAATTAAAATTTTATGTTAACTGCTGGCCAGAATACATTATGAAAATAAAGTAATTAAAATTTTATGTTAACTGCTGGCCAGAATACATTATGAAAATAAAGTAATTAAAATTTTATGTTAACTGCTGAGCAGAATACATTATGAAAATAAAGTAATTAAAATTTGATGTTAACTGCTGACCAGAATACATTATGAAAATAAAGTAATTAAAATTTGATGTTAACTGCTGAATCTAGGATTTCATTATTCCTTTATCAAGGCTATCCTGTTCTTATCATCTCAAATAAACACCATTAAACAATCAGCCAATTAGACCAAATTCTTATATTTATATTTGTATAAGTCAATTGATTTGATAACTGTTTCTCAAAAAAAATACAATATCCATCCAAAGTTTGTAATGTACTTGAGAGTTAAGTCTTGTCATAATATATTTATACAGATAGACAACCACAACGTAGATGCTGTACGTCACTTAGAATTAGTCATCAAGAGGTTATTAAAGGAGATTGCCCTGCTCGTCAAGCAGATGCCACCTTATGTGGCGAGGTGAGTCAACTCCTCAATTGATCTAATTCGTTCAAAGGTGCGACCGTCAATGAGCTACATTAACCCAATAAGCAGCTGTAGTCACGGCATCATTTTGACTTCCGCTAGGATTTATCGTAATCGCTATGAGCTATCTAATTTACAAGTGTACTTTGTTAAATTGCAGTTTGTTGCCGTTACTATGATTTTACTGAGCTTTTCATATCACAACTAAAAATGTGACTTGTGCATTCATTAAACGTGATATTAATGAAAGGGTTAAACTTTATTAAATGGGAATCAATTATTTCTTTAAATGTAGTTTCCACTCTTGAGATTTGAGAATTTAATTTTTTTTTATGAAAAAAATCAAAATCATTTGGTTCAGATGTGGTAAATAAAACATGGTCTGTCTTTCCTTACATGGTCTTGCATCGTTGTTCGTAGCAATGAGGTAGTAATTAGTCTTGCTTGCAAGCTCCTTCAATATAGTTTTCAATACCTTAACGCTAGCATCTGTTATAACTTTTGAATCAGATTAATGGATGGTATCTGTATAGAATTCCCATGTAATTATCACTGACTTCTTTTAACTAATTTTCTGTTTTGAGCAGTTTTGCTTGGACTACAGGATCCGACCATGGTTATCATATAGAATTACGGTCAATAATCTGATCAGAATGATGCCTTGGAATAGCTTTCTTTCAGGTAATCATTTAACCTCATGTGCTAATCTGATCAGAATGATGCCTTGAAATAGCTTTCTTTCAGGTAATCATTTAACCTCATGTGCTAATCTGATCAGAATGATGCCTTGAAATAGCTTTCTTTCAGGTAATCAATTAACCTCATGTGCTAATCTGATCAGAATGATGCCTTGAAATAGCTTTCTTTCAGGTAATTATTTAGCCCCATGTGCTAATATTAGAAAACAACATGACATTAGAAAACAACAGTATCAAGTTTAATGACTACATTCCATATTTTTGCAGCACATGGGATATTTTTCCTTCTTCAACAATTTAATCATTCAGTAAATACACATCAGAAATTGATATAACTATACTTAAAGTGTATCTTGAAAACAATCTGCAGAATATTAAATTTTGTTAGATTAACCGTTTGCCGCCAAGGGCCATTGCACTCGTGCGAGTACTTACTAAATTTGCCACGAGCGTGATGGCATTTGTGAAATCAGTTCCTGTTTAGCGCACGGTAGGGGAGGTTGCTCGCACGCATCACTAATTTTTTATCTTTCTACGTGTTATATAGAGTTCAAATTATAATATTATTAGTAATTACAATATAAAAAGGATCCAGGAAAAGACAATTTTTAACCCATAATGTCGGAATACGAAAATAATTCGAGTGAAAATGATCGTTTTTCAAGTTGTTAAGAAAGTGATAGTGGGAGTGACATTGTGGTGCGCTTACAATTTGGCGTAATGCAAATTTTGAGTGATTGTGATAATAGTTAAGTTAGTTAATAATTATTGCTGATACAGAGGATGTATCGGACTGCGAAAATACGATGTGACCTTGATTTCAGTTTTTCTTATAATTTTTGTTCACAATATATATTTCCATAATTTTCTTTGTATTTTATTATCCTTGTACAAGTTTTTTAAAAGAAAACACCAAAAAAATTATTAAAATTGGACAATTTTTGGAAGATACAGTTTTTTTTTCGAGACAAGGGTAAATGACATCAAAAACAAAAGATTTTTTTGGCATTTGTAAGTATATATGAGTAAAAAAACCATGGCACTAAAACGGTTAAATGAAGGAAAATAAACTTGAGTCAAGATTGGATAAAAATTTTTAGTTTAAATGTAATTAAAAAGTCTTAAGATCTCTCATACTCAATTTTATTTAAGCTAATACTACTAACATTCCTTAAAAACCTTTTAACATATAAAAACCCAAATAAATTTTTTCTGCATACCATGAGTCTTTGCTATTTATGTATCCGTGTTATTGAAGAGACACTTACTTTGCCTACCTGATGTTACTAGTTTGTGCTGCTACCAATTTATTTGCACTAGAGGCTGAGTAAGTAACATAAATGTCGCTAAAAACTTTCGCAGCGCCACAAGGGACAGAAATAACAAATTTTGTTACTTACATCTGTCAATACAGTTTTTATCTTTTTAAAAAAAGGGAAAAATATGTGGATAAAGAGACTATTTAATGCCAGCCTTTTCGTAGCATATGGAGCATGTATTTTTTTACTGTAGTGAGAACGACTATGCGCATACTACGTTTCGTAGTATATGGAGCATGTATTTTTTCACTGAGAACGACCATACGCAGAGGGGTAAATCGGCGAGCATTCATCAAAATAGTAGAGTCCCGCAATTTCTTAGGACCTGGTTCTTTAGTCATCATGACTTGGTTGAGAGTGAACCAATCATTGAATCATTTAGGTTCGCTAAGTGTTCTTGAAAAAAATGGAGGTTCTGAATGGGATTGTAGAGAGATAGACATTTGACCCTATTGCATGGAAGTGTTTGATGATAGACATAAGACACTACACTATTAGAGGTCCTCCAAAGGATCCCTTCCTTTCTATGAAGTTGGGTTGTTAAGAATCCTTGAAAAAGCTTCGAGATGACTCAGGTGATAATAATGTTTATATTCAAAGGGTTATCTACACATATTTCTATTACATAAAATAACTTTATATATGAATAGTTTCATATAACAATAAAGTTATTTACTGTGGTATTTTACTATGATTAATGATGAATATTATATAATTTATATACTCACCAATAATGAATCACATATTTTAACTGTAAAATTTTATATAAAAATCCTGCAAATATACAGGTATCATCTCATGACGGCATATTTCGACTATGTGCGGCATAAAGAGCATAAGGCATTCAAGAAAATATTGAAGAGCTATCACGAAGCCAAGCGCAATGAGAATCTTATTATCTTGATTTGGTGTGAACACACACAAAAGGTAAAACATTCAATTAATTTTAACATTTCTCTATTCATAATTATTACCAATACAATGGTAATAAAATTATCTTACAGATATATATATGAAATAAAAAAGATACGTAATTGTATCGTTTCTCGAATCAGTTGTACGAAGATAGCACTGAAAGGTCTTAAACGTAGCTTCTTGTAACAAGGTTATTAAAAAATAAAATCAAATTTGGGAAATCAAACTATTTTTTAATCCATTAATGTACTTTGCTTGAATTTGCCATTTGTTTTTACGATTGACGTCAAGATGAATTTAATAAGATAAACTTTTCTTTCGATGATTTTTTATGACTTTCGCTGTGATCTCATGATGAATCCCTATCCCGCACTGCTAAAACACAATTGGTTTAACAAGTTCAAGCAAAATCATACCATCTCTGTGATGATTTGCGTGAGTGAGATCCCTCAACAGTTAAAACTGAAGATAACATCGGTGATGTGAGTGTCATGATATAGACTGGCAGTTGGGAAAGTTTAGATATCAGTACAAGTTAATACAGAAAATTCTACATGAACATTGTAACGAAGCTTTCTTCTTAGCGGACACTCCATGATTTGACTAAGATCAGAAACATTATTGCATTAAGTGTTGTTGTGAAACATTTGAAAAATTCGACAGAAATCACTGAAATTCTATACTCGACATTTTAACAGATATGAAAAGCCAGATATAGAGTCAAATCAGGTTTATATGAAACTAAAAGGCAGCCTGCATAGTAGCTGTCCCCTTCTGAAATTGAAGAAAAGACGAAGCGCTGGAAAGAAGATTATTGTCTTGTTCTTCATGTAGATGGGATACTATGCAATGATCGTTCTGGAAAATAATAGAACATTTCCCGTAGACTGATATACCAGCAACAGTTTTTGTTGTTCTGGAAAATGTTCGAAAACAATGTCCTCCCAGTAGATTCCTCCTTAATCACACCAACACCTGTGCATACTCAACAAGAAGAACGACCGAATATTTGATAACATCAGGTGTAGGAATTATGGGCCGTTTATTTATTTATCATAAAAACCCCATATATAACTTACAGGTTACCCTAAACTAAAAGTGCAACTATTTACATAATACATAACATATATAATAACTAATAAAACAGAAAAAACACAAATCAATTCAAGTTAAATATAAAATTAAGTAATTAATAGGAATGCGATTATGGAGTTGCTCGGTAGTTCATGGACCATGAATTACCAAGCAACTCCATAATCGTATTCCTAAAGCGGTCAGTGGAGGAGAAGAAAATATCAACCCTCCTCCGCTCTCCGGCGCCTCTCACAACACCTTGTTGATCAACATAAATGCGTTAGAAACTGATGAACACTGGAGGATATTCATGCGCGCTCTAGGCAGATGAAATAAACTATGACTCTGTCCTCTCATATAACAGTCAGGAGCATAAAGCGTCATTCACCATACAGCTCTGATCTCCCAATCATAAAGGATAAATTGAAAGGAATACAATCCCTGATGCCGAATGGTTGACTGCCTTCGAAGAGGCCATTGAAGAGACATGCAAGGAAGAGTGGGCCGACTATATCTCCAAATGATTTCATCGAATGAAACAATATTTAGAGTTCTGCTGAGACTATTTTGAAAAACAATAAATAAATTGCAAAGATGCTAATTGGTTCCATTTTTGATATTCTAAAATCTTTCAGTGTTACCTCTCGTAATAGGCATTTTATTGCTTTATCGTAAAGTAAAAGAATTTGAAAAAATTTTAACACTTATGTAATCACATTGATGTCTGTTTGTCTATCACAGGTATTTTTCTCAGAGACCATTTGATTATAATAATATGAAATTTTATATAGTTGTAGGGAGCAAATGGTACATTTCAGGATACAATTCTGAGAGGTAAGAGACTAGAAATGTTTTTTCAAGGTCATTGTGAGGGTATCAAATAAAAGTTTATTCAAAATGTATGTTCAAAAATAAGTAGATTAGTTTTAATTTAATATTTTTTTACAAACCTTCCTGTAGCCTCTGAAAATATTTTTACTCGCCTCCTAATCTCAAAACTATTGTTCAGAAAAATGTGGAAAAGAAACTGAGAATATTCAGGATTATCATCAGGTAAAGGAACTTAAATAGTCTTGCGTTATAAGAGAATTTAATAAATAATTACAAATTAGTTAATTGATTGTGTTTACACTTCACGTGTGTATAAAACTTTGCTTGTGAAAAGTAAAAACAACGCAGATCTAGTAACACTAAGAATCTATAATTGCGTATTTGGATACGGAACACTAATAGCGCAAAGTTCGAGTCGCACTTCACCAATTTTTTCTTTAACTTTAACAATTATTATCATATTTTTCAATTCTAATATTTATCAACCTACAGCCTTGAATTTTTTTTAAAATCCCTTTTTTTAGATCACTTTTAAGATCCATTAGTAACATCATTAATTAATCAATATTTCTGGAAAAGTAATTTTTCATTGTACTTTGTAGAAACTTTGTTTTAAATTGCTTTTTCTCTCATAAATTAAATATCTTTATAATATTGTTACTACTTTGTCTTATCTTTCAGAATATTTACAATTTACGTTTTTGCATTATGGTTGATTTTAAAAATTTCCTTTCTAGTAACAATGTACATTCATAAATAAACTGTAACACAGCATTGCAACAAATTGTAACACTGTGTTGAACAACTAAAATTTATTCCTATTAACCGTTTGAGTGCCGACGAGCGCCATCGTGCTCGTGCGTGTAGTAACTAAATTTGCCACGAACGCAATGGCGCTCGCAAATCAGTTGCGTTTAGCGCGCGGTACGGGAGGTTGCTCGCACGCATCGCTAATTTTTTATCTTTCTACGTGTTACATAAAGTTCAAATTATAATATTATTAGTAATTACAATATAAAAAGGATCCAGGAAAAGAAAATTTTTGATCCATAATACGAGTGAAAATTATCGTTTTTCAAGTTGTAAAGAAAGTGATAGTGGGAGGGACATTGTGGTGCGCACACAATTTGGCGTAATGCAAATTTTGAGTGATAGTGATAATAGTGACGATAACAATTATTTTGCTGATACGGTGGATGTACCGGACTGCAAAAATACGATGTGACCTTGATTTCAGTTTTTGTTATAATTTTTGTTCAGAATATATATTTCCATAATTTTCTTTGGATTTTATTATCCTATATATAAGTTTTTATTAAGAAAACACCGAAAAATTATTAAAATTGGATAATTTTTGGAAGAGATACAGTTTTTTTTTCGAGACAAGGGTAAATGATATCAAAAACAAAAGATTTCTTTGCCATTTTTAAGCATATATGAGTAAAAAACCATGGCACTAAAACGGTTAAAGTGATCTATAAGGATGAAGGTAGACAAGATTGTATGAACCAGAATTTTTAGAAATGGTGCTAATTTTAGAAATTCAACTTGTAATCATAAATGCATAAAAATGTTTTGCTTGACCGGGTTGAGGCAAGTTTTTTACTAGGTTTTCTGCTTGAATCGCCATAAATTATAAAGACACTGCCTTGTAGAGATTTACATAGTGCATAAATTATTCAGTCGTTATGACATACCAAGCAATACTAATGGTACCACTTCCCTTCGTCAAGAAACTTCTTTATTAACATAACCTTTCCCTCTTTATGCTCTACCTCTTTCGAGTCGTAGCTTGTTTGACTTGCACAACTGAATATGGTTTGATTAGACTTTGATATTCAAATGAAATCCTTGTGTGGTTATTAAAGATCCTGACTCATAATATCTGATAAATAAAAAAACGAGAATACAACTCCGTTCTTTTCTATTTTATTGCCTGAATAAATTATGACTAAACATAATCCAAAATATGCTATAGAAACCAAAATTATAGGGGGACACTTTTCTTACACAATGATAAAGCTACTTAATGATATAAAGTATTTTATTAGCAAAATAAATATTAACATGCATGCCGTGACCAGCTTCGTTTAAATCTAAGTTACGTAATTGAAAATACAGCAATCCAATTCTTTATAAATCTGTGCAGTTACCTGTAATATAGAAATATAATGGAAAATATCTTCGTTCTATTTCAAAACTCCCCATGAACAGCTAAGAGCCCCTTGCTATAAAATTGTTTAGTAAAATGAATAACAGAATTCACACAGTATTTACGACACCCACATTAAAAAACAAATCCACCTTATTCTTATCATTATTTGTGGGGGTTATTCAGGCGCAAAATACACACACACATAGCAAAACAATACAACAAAATCTGATAATAATACGTTAAATTTAAAAATTGTATATTTTATGCTTCTTATTTGATTTTATAGTTGATTAGCTTTGAATCTAAATTGCAAGGTGAAGAAGCCTTGTTGCTTTATTGGGGGATGCATTATTTGTCTGTCCGATTGTCAATGATACTATAATAATCATTCATTTTGTCCAGATTCGTTTTGTTTCAAAAATGACATGCTACATACTCTTATTTACGACACTTTGGGGCATTGACAGATATGAATATCAGAAAACAATAAATTAAGATAACATTTATCTTGTTAGGCATAATGTTACTACGTCGTCAAGTCATTATGTTTATAATAGACATCATTTCAGCATTGGAGAGGAAACCTGAATCCCTTACTGGTTGAATATTGGAGAGACCATACTGAAAAAGGCTGCTTGTTACACTACAAAGATATGAATCAGGAACTGAAGAGTTACGTGCCGTACACGTTGCCTTTGCCTAAGACGATTTAAAATTTTGTGATTTTTTTAAATATTTCTTTATTTTCTTTACTTGTAAATGGATTTAAAATAGCATAAAAATTACATTGAACGGACATAATATGTTATTTATCCAAAATTTGATAAAATAGGGTCGAGTTCTCCAGAAAAAAATAAAAGTGCGACATGTTTATTAAGACAATTCTATTTATTTTTAACATTTGAATAAAAACATAGATTATGTGTTTAAGTTGTGTATTTCTATGCTTTTTTTAAAACTTCTAACGTAGCGCAGTTTGCAGATGCTTAAAAGAAATTTGCTTGTCAAGTTGCAAGGTTTTGTCTGTCTATCTGACTGTCCATCTGACTGTTGTATTTTTAGGTCTCTAAAAATGAATAATAATCTAATATAGATAACAAGTTTTTCGAAATATTTTTAACATGTCTTTTATGGAATTTTTTAAATTTTACTGATATGTACGAGATCAAATGGATACGTTTTATAATAAGTTTAATTTCTTAAAATAGTTACATATAAAATCTTCATGTTTAGAATTGAGGATCAATTTATTACGCTTATTTTTTCAGTCAAGGAGAAAGAAAATAAGCTAGCAGGCATAAAACTTCCAATAATTGGCAATATTGCTGTATTTTATTTTTCAGGAAATTGCAAAAAACACAATCGTATCAGTTATACCAAAATATTATAATGAGAGCAATTTAATTGAATTTAAGTCTATTAAGTAATATTGCACGGAAAAAAGGCATAGATAGAATTTAATTCAAGCCATGGGTCCATAATGCAACATAGTTGATATTTTAGTTTTGTCCAGAAGTCCATAATGCAATACAATTGATATTTTAGTTTTGTCCATAAGTCCATGATGCAATACAGTTGATATTTTAGTTTTGTCCATAAGTCCATGATGCAATACAGTTGATATTTTAGTTTTATCCATAAGTCTATGATGCAATACAGTTGATATTTTAGTTTTGTCCATAAGTCCATGATGCAATACAGTTGATATTTTAGTTTTATCCATAAGTCCATGATGCAATACAGTTGATATTTTAGTTTTATCCATAAGTCCATGATGCACTATAGTTGATATTTTAGTTTTGTCCATGAGTCCATGATGCAATATAGTTGATATTTTAGTTTTATCCATAAGTCCATAATGAATACAGTTGATATTTTAGTTTTAACCTTAAGTCCATGATGCAGTATAGTTGATATTTTAGTTTTGTCCATAAGTCCATGATGCAATAAGTTGATATTTTAGTTTTATCCATAAGTCCATGATACAGTATAGTTGATATTTTAGTTTTGTCCATAAGTTCATACTGCAATACATTTGATATTTTAGTTTTGTCCATAAGTTCATAATGCAATACAGTTGATATTTTAGTTTTATCCATAAGTCCGTGATGCAGTATAGTTGATATTTTAGTTTTGTCCATAAGTCCATGATGCAATATAGTTGATATTATAGTTTTGTCTACAGGCATGATCAGAATATTTACAAATGCAATGTATAGGGTGAAATATTAATTACACAGTGAGCTTTTGCAAGTAATATATAAAAAAGTTATCTATTGTCATTTTCAGCAATGAGACAACACATTGTGCAACATTGTTTTCTTCACGGTATCTTTTTGCGCGGTCATTGCTATTTAGTTTTATTTTAATCATTAGCTATGCTCAATTTCGTATTTTATAGAATGTTTTACTTGATCAAGTATTTAAATTAAATTTCAATGTGGTGTTGAAAACACGTTAATAAATTGAATATGCTGTTTTTTTATATCCATTTTTTTTATTATTTTACAAGTTAAAGTTAATCAATTTTGCACTGCTAATAATCTATACGGACCTTATTTAAAAAGTTTATAACAAGATACAGAAAAAATTAGAAGTGAACTACAGTTGGAATTGAAGAAAAACTTTAGTTATTCCTCATTAGTCTAAATAAAGGGGTTTTGAAATTGCAAATAAATTAGGAAATTGAATTTAGGGTACTGTATCTCAAAAAGACGAATGGAACCCTTATAAAATCAATCATGTCCTGACACAATCATTTTTTTTCTGTCGCCGCTTGGCATAGAAACTTGAAATTTGGCATAGTAATATTGCACATATCTCAATAGCTTAACAGGTAGGGCAAATTAAATATTCTAACATTTTTTTCATAATTTTATGATATTTC
Organism: Druceiella hillmani; assembly: GCA_039881145.1. Classification (NCBI taxonomy): domain Eukaryota; kingdom Metazoa; phylum Arthropoda; class Insecta; order Lepidoptera; family Hepialidae; genus Druceiella; species Druceiella hillmani. Next base: position 56,677,979 of record JAYKKI010000004.1, on the reverse strand, counting down.
AGATATACTGAAAAATAGTATGCTACTAAAATTATAAAAAAAAAGTTTTTGGAATGATTCTAGATGTCATAGCTTTTGAAATATTCACAATGGTATACATGTGCTTTCCACTTAATTACATTAGGTACGGTTAAGTATTATTGCGCAAGGAAGTCCGTATTAGTGATGACATATGTTAAAGTAATTCACTTCAAGCGAGGTACAGGACCTTTGATATACAAGCCGTATTAGCACTTGACCTTTTTTTGAATTCATGATGTTTTGCTTGATTGAAAGAGATTGTTACATAGGATTATTGTTACATTTTAAGTCTTTTTGTAAATAAATAAGGTAAACACATCTCAATTACAAATATTTTCCACAGCACTACTTATCTTGAGCTCAATACTTAAAATATTGTAGAACTATTTTATAATCCCCATATCTGTTGCACGCAATAACAACCCTTGCTCGCCATCATGAATCAAAATGTATCGGAAGACGTTCGACTGCTCAGTTACCTAACAGGGTTTGAAATTATCAAGATAATTATTTTAATTGTTAATTATTTGATAATTATACATATAAAAGCAGCATTACATTAAACTTTTCACTGTAAAGAAGATTTACTCACTGTGCATAAATTTTATTAATTAATAACAACCCTAGTATACAAAGAATAAAAATTATATGCAGTTAACAAGAGTTGGGAAAACAATTTGCAGAGTTGAGTGTCATTTAGCCAGTGACTCGTGATTAACATCTCGTTAAAAACATAATTCTTATTTTAATAGTTTCTTATTAAATTTCTTCAGTAACTATCACATCAAAACTATATGTATTTACTTCTCATTTAATTCACTCGTTATATAGAAAAAATATTGAATACGTTCAATGATAATAATTATGTGTTTCATTGTGCGATTAATAGTTAAAAGGGTTCTTCATATAAACAGAAATATAAAGTTAACAAAGATAAGACACACATAAATATATATAGAATCATCAATTTATTTACATAGAAACATTTTGTATTTATTACATAATTATTATTAAACAATGGTTGGAACAAAAATTATGTAGAAATTATAAACACTGCCATCATACACGTTAGTATCCGATGATAGGTCGTGGTAATCCGTTAAATCCACAAAATTGTCAATATTACCAAAGAATTATTCATATAAATAGAGCCCTGGTATATTCCGTTTTTAATGTTCTGTGCCAAAGTCGAAAAAACGAAACACTTGGAATCTCAGTGTCACAGGAACGTCTCTTTGGGACTCTTACTTTGAAAGTGAAATTTAACACAGTTTTCGAAAGTAAAAACCGAATTACAAAAACACTTCATATAAAACAGTTGAATTACCATTTTGAAAGACTGTTTTGAGTGGTGAGGCGAGAAAATTTTTCAAGGTTCATTACATTGTGTAATATAAAATAGAAAAATTTCATTTATCAAGGAGTATTATAAGAAGTGAGATAGGTAAAAAAATATTAGCATTACAATAATTTATTGTCATAAGCAAAAAAAATTATGATTAATTTTATATCAATTCCTCACATTAAAATGTATAAGACTGTTATAACAGTTTTTTTTTCTATAAAATAGAGGCAGGTTGCAATCAAGACATCACAATACATGCAATTGAAATGCGAGTATAGCTTATTCCCTGGCCTGCGATGAGAAAGGATAAACCTATACTTAAGAAATACGCTCAACAAGATTTGTCATGTGAATCATGTAGAAGGCTAATACACTTAGATTGTGCCACTGGCATATAGCAATATAATATTAACAAAATAATGTTCCCATTTAACTATGCAAAAGAAACAAATTTTTGGAAACTTAAAGCTGATTGTTTAATCCGTTAATTAGCGCATGTAAATAAAAATTATAATATGACAAAATGTAAAACTGTGACTGAGATTTAAATACAAATTACGTTCAAAATTGTGACCTATCTCACCCCACCACGTAAAATGACAAGTTCATATAAAATGGTAAAATGTTTCATTGTTTACACAACTGAAATAGGTATATAAATGGTTTATAAATAGTTTTAAAGTATTTGAGTCGATGGCTTCATATTGCTATTTAATGAAAATGTTGAGAAAATTTTGAAAAGATATCGGAGAACAATCAGTTTAGTTTAATAACCATTAAAGATATCTTGCAATTTTCTGTTATATTCAGAATTACCCATTTTCATAGGCAACAAAATTTATTGTAGCTTTTTTAAAATTTTATACAGCTTTTTCATTTCAATTTTTCCAATGTAAATACTGAATGACATTGCGTTTGAAACAAAAGTTCAATTGTTACATCAAGTGTCAAAAAAACCAAACCAACCCAAAGAATCGATAACAGATGCGTGTTAATGCGAGTCGATCAACAGGCCATTACCAATAAACTATTCTTTGCTCGAAGGAAAACAGATTAATATTTCATAGTGACATAGCTGCAACTTTTTAGCGAAACACAAAACAAATTTTATTTAATTTATAAAAATGTAAAGTACCAACAATTAATAAAACACGATTTTAAAAAGCTCCCAACACTACTCTATTAAAATCCACATTAAAATTATATATGTCAGATTACCAAGACCCATTTGTAATCATCAAATCATATAATCACCTCACATAAATCTACGCTGACCTAAATAGTAATTTTGGCACCTCTCCGTAACGCGAGTTTAATACGAAACAGTTTTTTTTATTGCTTTAAACACAGTTCAGTTTATAGACAGCAGCTATTTATATTAGGCTTGATTGTAAATTACTTCAACCATTCTGATTGAATAATAAAGAGATACAAGAAAAGTAATATATTTGGACTCTCAGATAATTATAAAAAAAACACATAATTCGCTAATTACAAATAAGTATTATTTTGTAAAAGTTTTTAATGCGATATGAAAGAAAAATAGGCAAAAATGTATGGAAGCCGGCCTAGGAACCAATAAGGACAGCATATACGTCATTAAGAAGCTATTATTTGCTGCAATAATTATGGCAACCAATTTCAAATTACTGCGAGAAAAAAGTTACGGTGATACTAAAATACCACATTCCACCTGTGATTAACTATTGGAGAGTAGAGCAGGGCCAGGACAAGAGGAGGGTGGGGGCAGAAAATGGTCTACACTATGCTTGCCAAGATCTACATCATTGACGTTTTAGGGTTGTGATACATCATTGACGTTTTAGGGCCTTTCCCTGCTACCATGTCAGACTCTATACTATAATGTAACATGCTGTGAAAAAGATATAAAGATGATAAAGAAGACAGATTTTTCAGGTGGATTTTTGAATAATCACATCAGAGGACATGATGTGATTATTGATAGAGGTTTCCATGATCTGTAACCAGATCTTAAATTGTGCAGATTTTAGATATAAATCCCTTTCACAATACTAAAGCATGAAACACAGTTAACTACCGAGCAAGCACTTAAGTCAAGTTTGATAACTATGCCATTAGATTGTGAAAGTGGTTAATAGACAAGTTAAGCGTGAATGTAAACTGTTATGCCAAGATTATTTTAATACCACTTTACAAAACTTATTCCCAGATTTTAAAACAACTTGTACTTCAATGAAAGCTTGTCACATTAACCACTGCTGACAGTCGCAATATTGGATTCTATAAACCAAAGGATTCGCGTACCAAATTATCTGTCTGTTCATGTGAATGACAGACATCTAAATCTGGTTTTCAATGGATTAGATGCAAATGATCCCCAAGTACTGAAATTTCCCCTCACCTTACAGGGAGTGATGCCACAATGTTTGCATTAAGTTCATATCAACATATATGCTATGCTATGAACATCTGTTGGCTGTACTTAATCGAAATATTTCAAGATAACGCACTAGCCGATTATATCTTTATATCCCATTCCATAGCTGATTATATATTTATCTCTATATATCCCAAAATGTATGGTTATAAAGAGTATGTGTGCAGTCGAGATATGTAAAAGCAAGAACTTACTACAATTAAATTTTAGTTAACAGTAATCAAGAAAGCATTGATGCAACATGTAAATATTATTATCGTTATTTTACTGGACGACACACAGTAGGTAACTGTGCCCACATAGTCTCTGTAGTGTGAAATTGACCATTCAGGGTCTCTGCAGCTCAATTAATGGACATAATTAAGGAGACGATATGCATAATAGAATAATAATAATTATTATGCTATGTTTTCACTCAATTGACTTGCTTTTTATTTGCTAATAAAATGCTACAATAATTTATAATGACCTATAAAACATCGCCGTAACTTTTTTCTCACAATGATTTGAAATGAACCGCCATAATGACTGTTGTAGTTTATTGAAATAACTTTCTAATGACATTTGTGTGGTGGTTATTGGTCTTGTAGACCATTTTGTCTGGTCCTCCTTTAAAAATATATAACTGGTTAATTGTAACTTGAATTTTATATAATAAAAATTTAACTTTATTCGAGTTTATGATGGAAATATTAACTTGAATAAGATACTTTCTGCTGTCTACTTTCTCTTTTTTTTGTTACTGTGTTTATTAGTTAATATTTTTGAATATGAAAACTGAAAAAAGTGTGTCACAGTTTTAAAATAAACTTTACTTGCCTATAAAGATTATTCTATTTTCACCTGTCAAATAAATTTTTTTTTAAATATAAGTATATTGTTTGTTGTCTTTGAATCATCAATAACCAGTTTTGATACCCATACTGTATTTGTACAAAAAAAAAAAACTTTGACTTTGAGTTCAACAATTGTTTTAGCACTGTCTGCAACTTGTACCAAATTGTATATATCTACTATCAACAGGTGGAAGTCATAATCCAGTAACAAATAGAAGGGCAAATGGGCGATCTTATAAAAATTCTATATTACCAAGTTCCTATTTAAAAAATAAAGATATGAATTAACATTGACGGGAGAAAATCATGTAACACTGTTGTAGTCTTAATCATAACATAGGCGTCTGTGCAGTAATAGTTGTCATCAAATTTTTATTACATCTCTTGTAGTTGATGTTTTGCCTATTATTTAGATATATATAAAAGGCAAATACGACTCACCGACTGTAGTTCCGGAGATTTCACTATAGTTCCGGTACTATAGTTCCGGAGATTTGATGATGGATCCAGCATAAAATCTCCGGAACTATAAAGCTTACAAAATTAAATTTTGGCAAGTATGTTTCTCTTGGCTTCTAAGTGCTCACTAAGGAAAGATTTACCGAAATTTAACCCTTAAAAGGGTGAAAATAGGGGTGGAAAGATTGTATAAAAATTTCGAAGTAATTAAATTCAGAGACATGAAAATTAGTATTTAAACTCTCAAACAGAAATAAATAAATGCCTATTTTAGCGTTTTTGAAAAATCACTAATTCTAAATATATAAAAAAATTAATAAAATAAAATGCAATCACAGTCTCTTTTTGCCTGGGCGAAGCCAGGATGGGCAATTAGTAAGATATAAACAATCTTGATCTATACCTTAACATTTCTTTCAGCACAACCCGACAAACTTTTTTATTTTTTGTTTTTGCAGATTTACATTCTTTTCAAATTTATTTTGCGACTACCTCATTAGTGAGACGTACCATTAAAATGCAATTAAACTTGTTAATAGTTATTAGAATTCGCATTGACAGACATGAAAGCATGCCTTTCACTGTACATCGAAAGAAGATGATTGGTATGCGGGTCAAGATCAGTCACAATGGCAAGACATTATCGCTGTTACATTTTACAAATACACGCATCACAATGTCCTAACAATTGACCTATTTACATACTCCGGAACTAAACACAAAAATACCGAGTTAAAAATACCTCTTTAGTACACCAGATTACTAGTCTGACCCACATAACAAGGCCGTTAGAAGGAAGAACACTGTACCGAAAAACTGTTTGCTGTAAACTTTTATTAACTTTTTATTTTGAATGAAGGAAAAACTGCCTGTGGCTCCCAAAATGTTTTGAGACGCTCAAAAAGTGTTTGGGTCATATGTGTTTATTTAGACTTTCTTCTCTCAAAAACACCTTTTTATCCGAATCACATAATAAAAACATAATGGACATGTGTTCATTAATTTCTAAAGGGTTCGTAGAATATAGTGAGGAAATGATATTCATTATTGATAGAAATGTTGTTCTGTTTGAAATAGATCAGTGATGAAACTATTAAGTCTGTAGGTTACTTTTTCTACTGATTTCATCCTAATCCATTAAGTAGAAACTAAGAAATCAAATTTTGATTAATCTCAGTAGCGGAAACAGGTTCATTGCTTAAAAATATTGATTTCATCTATATAAAATTAAAAAATTCCGACTATTACTGAACATTTCAATAAAGTTTTTAGGTATAGTAAAGAATAATATTAAAAACTTATTAATTATTGGCCTCCATCGTCCCCATAGCCAACAAGCAGCAATTTTTTTGTTCAAACAAAAGCAAAACATAATTTTGGTTAACTAGTGAATTCAATACAAAAAAATATAAAATAAGTAGCAATAAAAATTCAAAAATACAAATCTGGTTCGAAGAAAATACTGATCATTTTTAAAAAAAAAACCACTTTTACTGATTTGTCCGATGTTTACTGATTTCACAGAAGCAAAAAAGTCAGAGAAAGAATATCTAAACATTTATTACAGAATGTGAGACAACTTAACAATACCAAGCATATATAGTAGTTATAGCCATTAAAATAGGTCTACAGAACTTATCTCAAGCATTACACTGTAACAACTACTGAAACCAAAAGCAACAACGTATCGTACGTTCACGTGACTTTTTGGATCTCTTGTAGAGAGAATAAGGATAAAATTTTGAACCAAATTGTTATGGATGGAATATGAATCCAAGCAGGAATGCACGCACTGGCCTAAAAAGAGTACCTCATCCCCTAAGAAGTTTAAGGTATCGCTATTGGCTCGAAAAGTCATGGCGGTGGTTTTTTAGGACACAGAGGGTATCCTGCTACTACGCTGGTCTAGGAGTAAAGGTGAGGGAAATTAGCAAAAGGTGTGCTGCTTTTATACGACAATGCACCTGTACACAAAAGCCATGCTGCGTCGGTTGCCCTTCACTAGTATGGCTTACCAATATTGCAACAATCACCTTACAACCTAGATTTAGCCCCCTGTGACTATTATTTGTTCCCAAAAATTAAAAAGGACCTTCGTGGAAATTCAGCAATGAAGAAGTTGGTCAAGCCTGCAATTTCAGTTTATTTTCAAGATAAAGAAAAACATTTCTTTTTATGGTATAAATAAATTAATCAACAGATCTGTGGAATGTATTAGGGTTAAAGGAATTAGATATTGGGGTTAAAGGATATTGAAAAGGAAAAATAGCACTATGTTTCTTTTGACCTTCCTTCCACTCCATTCGGTGAAATTTTTGACCTCCCCTCGTACTTAAAGAACTATATGTTAATGCAATATGGGTATCGATTCTACTTTATTACTTTTGACATTCCATATAGAATCATTTGTTGGGCAACTTCATAAATGACACTAAACAACAGAAATTATCGACTATACATGATGGTTCAGGCAGATAGTTATAGAATACATCTGTCACATATATATAATTAAAAGTAAAGCATTCGACTTACATTATTACGCAGAAATTATGATATTTTACTTTATCAAAATATTTTTAGATATGATAACACAGAATTTATATATCTAATAAGAAAGAATTCATAGCCAAATGAGAAAATAAAATAAAAACAAAAGAACAGCTTTTAAATTAGTTTGCATTTTTAATGTCGGCATTACAAAAATATGTTTTTACTAAGTAATAGAGTAAAATTGTTAAAAATAAAGATTAGAATACTTTGCACCCTTATTTTGCTTAAACTTTCCCAATAGAATGATCATTTTTCACTCTAACCTCTTCTCCGCTCTAGAATACATCAGTAGCGTAGAAATTAGCTTCTGACGTTAAAATTACGTTTACATGTAGATTATAAAACAACACATTATCATTCTGTCACAAGTAAACTTGTGTATTCGTACAAAAACACAAATAAGTGGTGATAAGTTCACAGAATATGATAATTTATCCGAGAATAGTTATGAATATATTATTGAATCGATGATATGTTAGTTTTTTGCAAAATCAATCAGGTTGATAATGTGTTAAAATTATTTTTAAACAAAATGCTTGTTTTTAAGCAAATAATGCAATGTTTTAAAATTAATTTTAATATACAATAACATTAACAACATCATACTAACTCTCAGCATGGGATATGTACAGAACAATCCATATGATATACAACTTTTAATTCAGAAATATACATAAAACTTTAGAAGTACATTTTTACAGTTCAAAATTGGTGTTAACATTATGGTAAACACTACAATTCTTATTTATAAAGAAATAAAGCATAAGAATTAAATGAGTATACGTAATAAATAGGAGAAATGCTAATATTCCATTCGCATTTTAATAATTTCGCAATGGAGAGTCATTATAAACTTGTAAATTATCTGCTATAACAAAAACCAAGATGGATCAATTGAAGATAGCTCAAATTTTTTGTTTTGAGTATTTTAAAAATACAGTGAGCCTGGATTCAAAAAGTCTATGGTCGAGTATATTAGATTGCAGCCTTTACTAAGGAAAACCTAACATATTTCTACACCAAATGGTAATTTTCTACAATTTATTTCTTAAATTTAGATCCTTGAAAATTTTCTGTTCAGAAAATATCTCAGTATCAAAACTATATAATTTTAACACCTAAAAAGGTATCAATTAAAAAAAATGACAAACGCGGTCGACAAAAAACAAATTGATGAATGTAAACTAGCTGTTTAACTCATTTAAAATATTTAAACCGTATCCATTAATTATATTTAAAATTACGCGCATTCAAAATTTTATTTCCTTCTCTCCTTCATTTTACAAAAGCTCAAACGATACTAGCGTATTAATATACAATTCTACAGCTTTTGCAACTGTCACACGAGGCGATGTGTTAAATGATATTAAATTAACATATTTCGTAGCTGTATTTATTTAAATTATTTAGGCATAAATTGCAAACATCTTAATGCAGACACCATTTAACAAAGATTACTATCCAATTTTCTTATATACAACATACTATCATATACAATTGATATCAATAATACGAATTTTCATGCGATGGAGAAATTGTACATAACTGCCTAATTTACAATGTCTGTCTCAACCGTAATCAACTGTCTAAATTATGACACTTTAACTTAAATTTATGTACAGAGCAATCTCATTCACATTCATTTAATCTTCAATTGCAAATGACTCGCCGCTTTGTCGACTACCGCTTACAGGCTTAAATTTATTGTCAGCAATGAATAGTATAATCATGTGTGCCACTTACATCTATGATTTTTTTTTGCGAATTACATACAAAAAATTTGAAATAAAAAGTAGATGAAAGTTCAGCAATGAATATTATTTTTCAGTAATAAACAACATAATTGGAAGTAACTAATATTATCATAAAAAAAATAACGTTAATCAGACAACAATCAACAGCTCTCATTATTTGTCACGTTGTCACTTGTCGGAACGATAATTAAAAAAAAGACATAATTTAAAACTACACTTGTAGAAGATAATCCTTTAGACACTTAGGTAACGGTAACTGTTTGACTGATTGTATATTCACATATTGCAGAATAGCGTCCCTGCACACATTCTGGAGAGATTTCACTGCAAAAGATAGAAAGTTCTTTTAAGTTAAAACATTTGAAAATTTGATGGTATTTCACGTTTTACGTGCTGTCTTTTCCACCTATTTGGAGAGATTGGCTACAGTAGGAACCAAAACAAATATGCTTCCAACTTAAGTCCCTACAACATAAATTAAATACAGATCTAGAACTTGATACTACCTATTATGTTATAACCTTTGTATTCTTATTTCTTTAATGTGATCATATATTATTATGACATAAAAACACATAGAAAAATTCTTATTTTAATGATCATGTAAAAGAGTCGATATATAAGAGAATTGAAAATAAAGTTAAAGCACTAAAAAAAATGGCAACTATATATAAAATCATTCATTTGGTTTTTTCTATAATAATGATTGATTTTACTTCACGTACTAGCTGATGATATAATGAAATACAGCTAAACTTTCCAAAAAAAATATTTTACTGGCTTGTGACCTGTTTTAAAATATTCAATATTATTTAGTTTTGATTATCCTTTACTTATGACTATAAGTTTTGTACATAAATGTGAGCAACTAAATTTTAAATAAGAAATATCGTTAAGAAATATATAAAACCAGATACCACTCACTGACTCATCATGAAATCTCCAGAACTATACAGCTTACAAACACTTGAAATTTGGCACGTACATTTCAGTTTCTAGGTGCTCATTACGAAAGCATTTTTCAAGATGTGAAATTGAGGTTGGAAAACTCTATGGGAATTTTGAAATAATTAAACACACGAACATTCGTATAGACTCTCCGATAGATTATTATATAAAAAAGTAAACATAATAAAACTCTGTCATGGTCCCTTTTTGCCCGGACTAAGCCGAAACGGGCAACTAATTAAGAGATATGGGCAAGACTGCGAGATTGAGATAAACAAAAGTGGAGTAAGAGATATTTTACAAAGTAAAAGCTTTATTGAAACTATCACACTGAGTGTACTCAATTTTTTAAATATGGGAACTTCGCCCGAAAGCATGGAATTTAAATATGTAATGAAACACAAGACTGCAATAAAACTTATGTAAATAAAGCCACAATGTTTTTAAAGCTTCAAGCCATTTTTGAAATGGAACTTCTTTTGTTTTAATAGATGAAACATTGAAAAATAACAGCGTTTCACCAGCGTATGATACTATCCTACAATATAATGACCTAATTTGGTTGCAACCATTTCATGTTAAAATACTTTAAATGCCACTGATGAGTTGATGTATTTTTTAAATTCCATGCACAATCTAAAATATTTACGATTTATAAACAATAATATTTAAATAGGTATTCACCATTATTAAAATTACAGTCTATTATGATTACTGTATATATATTTATGTTAATAAACTAACGATATGGTTGTAAAGATAATACTAAAATAACGATTATATTAAAACTTGACCATTATCACTGCATATAATATTTATTTTATAGCGTCTAATGTTTTTAATAATGTTTAAAAATGCAAAATAAAACTATCGTAGAAATTTGATTTCCATTGTGTAGTTCACTGAGGAGGGCGAACCTTTCATTTTTTGTTATTAAATACTAAATTATATTATACCCATAAATGCTGTCAAACATTGTTCCAGGAGATTTATAATTTATATGAATACTTCACAACCCTGCATGGACACTTTAAATAGCGGACAGTTATTCTATCTATAAGTTAATGCCGCCTCCCACGCTGGCAGTGTGAATACTGACAATAAAATGTCATACCCTTCAATCCTAATATACCTCTTTCGCACCGTTTATCCTTATAAATAGTTTTATATTTTTAAATAGATAAACTAGAAAAAATTTCATTTCATACAAGACTTTCCATACTTTTCTTATTGTCCCACATTTTGTTTTTCAAATCTCTACTTAAATATTTACGCTTTTAGTCAATCTTTCTTCACACATTCAAAATTTCTAAAATTGTTAATCAGGCTATTCTTCACTATTACACTATTTTCAACATCGCATCGACATAGAATATTCTCTTTGTAATGGTGGGATGTAAACTCTTATCATAGATTTTTTTTGTGATGATCTCAGGTTTTCTAGTTTATTTTAATCTTACTTTTGATTTATTCAAAACCCTCGTCTATACATTACTGACAATAGTACACCATTAGGTTCTACTTTTTTTACTTCGGTACTTACACATAAACGCCGTCAATTTCATTTCCCGAATACCCTTTTCACAACAGTTTTCAATTTCTCAACAATGAACAACAACAAATTTACCTAAACAATGAACAAACTACCATCAACTGAAGTGTTCGAATATTCATATATAGGATATCTTGAAGATATTCACATCATTAGATTTTTAAATGGGTATCTCTAGATGCAATAAGACAGTTTCATGTGTTCATGTCTGAAAATCTGGATGATACCGCTTATTCAATTTCAGGCCAATTTTAAATTTAATCCTAATTAAGAGACTCTTTCCTTGGAATTGGTTGTTGTACATCCCACATACTCATAACATTTTCAATAATTTCTTAGGAATCCACCGAATGTCTTCTCCAGATTCATACACGGAATGATCATTGTCCTTGTCTACATTCTTATCAATAAGAAATCAAAGAATAAATTCTTGATCTATGCAAGCTCTCCTTCATCTAAAACTCACATTCACCTAGTCTTGGCTTCATTCTGTGAACTAAAATCATTCCACCTTCATACATACATAGTAGACCTTCAAAGATCTTATCTCTCATGTCATAACTGTTCCGAGTTCATTCTTTATTCTGTCCATCATCCTTAATTTTTTCACCAGTTACAACCTTTCAATATTAATTTTTTACTATTTCAATTTGTAACTCTAAGTCATACTTTTAGTGGTGTTTGGATCTCTTGTTTAGTTGAGTTGTAACACACATATTGCAGATATGGTGAAAAATTAAGAAACCTGGTGATGAACAAACTGGAAAGTCACATGTTAAGAAACCCAAACCATTTTGTAAAATAAAATTAAATATTTAGCAATTAAGTCTACCGAGTGAGACCTAAAGCAGAAATATGGCAAAGAAATTAGGAAAAGAGGATAAAGATTATTTTAAATGCAAGAATTTCATCACAGATGAAGTTTACAGCGATGTACTAATAAATAGTTATAACAAATTTTAAATTATTTTCTGTTATAAAACAATAAACTCATATCTTATTCGCATAACATGCGAGATATGGAATTAATTTATTGTTTTATAACAGAAACTAATATAAATGATATATAATTATATATCTTGTTGGCATGTTTTGCGAACAAGACATGTATGTACAATATTATTGTTATTTATATAATATTACTATACAAATATCACAGACGAAAAATGTAAACAATATTGGTTTTTAACATAATGCAAATACCTACCTAAATGCAATTTGATAACATAAATATCTAAGGAATTTCCTGAAGTGTACAAAGATAAAAATCAAATAAAAACAAGTACATAAAACAGAACACAAATCAGTATCTAAAATTCTGAAGCATTTTTACATTAAAACACAATAAAAATATGTTTCAACACAAATTCATAATTTGTCTTTATACATAAAATGGGAGAATTTGATAGGATAAACAAGATAGTTATATACCTACATAAACAAACATTATCATATGTTTATGTCTATTGAACTGTTACTCATATAGTGTTATCAATTTTAGGATCAAATGTATGGAATCTATTAGGTATATATCGATATACGTCTAAAATGTTTATCAGTGTTTATTCATAATCATCATGAAAAAGTTTCTTGATAATCGTAATAAATATTTCTATAAAAATTTATGAATCAAACATATCCTAATACTCCATTTTGGCATCAGACAAATATGCATAAAGCTTTAAGTTTATAATGTACAGAATTTTGTATAAGATGTTGTATTGAAAATAAAATCGAGTAAGGAAATAAAAAATTGCAGATTATTAATTAAAACAATTCATAAACAAAATAGAATTAATTAAAAAATATTCAATAAATACCTCCATATAGTTGAACTATCTTGACTTGCTTTGTCGTGCCGTAGACATCGACGATAGCATGTAAAGGACCACAGGTGTACGGAATGCCCTTTGTGCACGGACCCTGGTCCTCACCATTTATTATGAAATGCATCTCTGCCAAATCTGGTTCATCCGCCCTCGATTTAGGACACGGAACAAACATTACACCTATTCTGCTCCCTGTATCCATGGGCAATATATCTTGGGGTACGCCGTTCTGTATCGAAGGTTTAAGTATCATTTTCGACACATACCCTCGCGGTGTCTTCACGCTGTGTCCTTCACCCAATACAGAATATCGCGCATCACTTTCACTCCGTCCACCATTAGTATGATTCACCAGTTCAAACAGTACATTATTTTGCGACTTCGAAATGGGAAAAATCCACGACATGCCCATGTTGGCCAAGTCAGGTAACGCATACTGGGGCAGCTCGCGTTCGCCCAGTGACGCAGTCTGCGGATCCAGCAGCGTCAGCCCCAGCCGCATATGTCCGCTCCATCCTCGCTCCGTTTTCTCTATCTCAACCAAAAATATTTCTCCTGGTAGAAGAGGCTTCTCGCTGAAAGTCAGTGCATTTGCAAAACTCGCTTTTCTATATGCCACTGTATTGTCCTCAAAAAGTATTATATTTGACCCGTGAAATGGATGAAACCGTGACAACATTGTCGGTTCAACATTCAAACAATTCAATTAAAATTCTGTTAATTAGTATCTTAAAACCGGCCAAGAAGACCTTGGACATTTACACTGAATTGAATGTTATTATTAGAATTTATTTCGACTTATTAGATTCACACAAACACGCATAATATTATAATTATATCGAAATTATTGTTGACATGAGCGCACAGCACAAATGTGTGATAGTAAATTGTACAAAAAATGTCAATTAGTACTAGAGTAAATTTGACATTTGTTTGCAATTGTTTTTAAAATGCTGTATGAAAAGAGATATGAAAACTATGAGCTTGAAATATTATCGAAATTCGAAATATGCATGTAGGTAGACATATACTCTTAAATTGATATTGGCCGATATTACTTCATAAAAGCTGTACCGTCATACGTATCGATTTTAATAAATTTTCTACTTCATTTTAATGTTAATATGTAATTTAAATTTATTTTCTGATAGTAAAAGTCATTAGAAAGGAACATTCGTCACAATACATTATAAAATATTCAAAGAACCAATCGGTTTTTTATTAGGAAATGCAAATGAATAACAAATGGAATGAGAATTTAAAACTGATGGAATGAGAATTAAAAATTTTAAATTATATATATTTTGCTATTTTACTTTTCGTTTTGATTAAATATTTAAACAAGTTTTAATTAATAACAATGTGTTAGTGATTAGTAACACTATGTTTAATCATTTTTAATTTAACAAGCAATTACTTAAATTAATATTTTTGCAGCACTCAAATGTTGCCTCATTTTAATAATAACATAATGCAGGGAGATAATTACTTTAACAGGTCGAAAAATTTAATTTTTCTGAAATGTAATGAAGTTTCAAGAATATCTACATAAAATTTTATGTTTATATCCAATATAGGACTCAAGGGCGAAACGTTGCAATAATAGAGCGTCTAATGAATTCAGGGAAATCCTTATTTTATTCTTTAGTCCAGTTTATTGTATGTGTAACTATAACATTTATATTTAGTCAAAGAAAATAAATAATATACGTATTTACTGTGCTCTAGAAACTTATTGTTTGTGATTATTTTTCTAAAAATCCTACGATGACGTTGTACCATAAAACCCTGACACCAAGAAACCTCGACCATAAAATGCAGATTTTAGCGTTATAAACCACTAATACCTAAATATATTGCTGAAGCCTTTATATTTAATTTATAGATATTGTTGAAGTCTTATAATAAATAGGGCATTGAAGACCTTGGAAAACCCTAATTATTGGAAATATGTGCAGACAACTAATAAGGAATGCTTTAATTTTTTACTATGGAAACTGGCCTCTGAATTAACTTCTGTTGTTATTGAAATGGTGCTTTATTATCTACTATAATCCTCAATAAATATACACAGGATACTTTAGGGGAAAACGCAACAATAACTGCATATGTTACTTTGATGTTCACTAAAAAGAATCGATCGCGGGCTTGAAATATAAAACCTTCACAAACCTCAATGGCGAGGGAAAAAGTTCTTATGGACCTATGTTGAGAATATGTAATAAATTTTAAAGTGATATATGTATAATTTTAGTTAAAACTTCAAACGTATTTTTCTCCAAACTATTTTTTTAACTTTCTAGACACGATAACTCGGACATCAATTGTCACAATTTTTGTAATGTCAGTGGCTATAAACGTAACTGTTTATTTTTCATTTAAATTTCTTTCAACAAGCAAAAAACGGCTAGGCTTGACGATAACGACACTTCTCTACTTTACAAAATACTCGTTTTGTGACATTTTGTTTCCAGATGAACGAAACCGAAATTTTATGTCGGCAGTGAGTATACATTTTTCCGAAGAACTTCCCTTATCTACAAATTTTTTTATATATATTTTTTAATATGTTTTCATCTATATTTTTAATAAAAATGTATTAAAAATTGACTCAAATGTAGTTTGAAATATTAATAATGATATATCCAACCTGTTATAACCTTTATTATAAATTATCCGTCAAAACAATTATTTAAGGAATTTTTTGCTGCCAAAAAGACCATCCTCTTTAAAACGAGTTTTCGTTTACAGTCTATAGATAGATATTTGGTTACAGAAGATTGACTAGCAGAACGCGACACAGAGGTACGTGAATAATTTGCATTCGTTACTTGTTTATGCTTTTTATGACAAATCAAAATTGGTGCGTTCCACTATTTCCATTCCTCGTTAGCGTTACGGCTGTCTATTTTCTATCCAAATGGAAGAATTTATGAGTCAATCGCAATTATGAGGAAATTACGGCTAATGAATAAATGAAGAAAAAATATTTCAAATATAGTATGTGCAAATAATAATTTACTATGATCGTAACTGAGAAAGACGATTTTAAAAGGAAATTCTAATTTAATGTCAATAAGGTAATTTGATTATCGATATTAATAATATAAATTGTTCACTACAACTGTTACAGTCAAATTTTTTATTCGCCGTAGACATGTTTATGAAACAAGTTCCTTTCATTTTGATAAAAAATGAAAAACAACCGAACAAGTCGTGAATACTATCACTATCAGTGCCAGTTACTTCTTTGTCATTTTGTATTATATACTATAAAACTTTCTCAAACATACAAGATTTTATTTGATTGTTTAAAGCACCTTATGTTAGTTTCATAGTAGAAATTATACCCGAAAATTAAAATATTTTAATATTTGATATCTGAAATCACATAACGAAAAAGATTGATCAGTAAAGGGCTCAAAATGTTTAATGAATAGTACCAATTACTATTCAATAAACATTTTAAATCATAAGTGCAGAAAAATGTGTACCTAATGCCTTAACAAAGTTAATATTTATCCTTTTCTACGTGTTTTACATCTTTCGGTGTAACATTTATTTCAATTGATATAGGCCTTTCTGAGCTGCATAAACTAATTTTCTCCGTAGCCATGTTTAAACTTTACATAAATCGCGTTAAATTTGCTAATGACCGCATCTGTCTGTTTTAATACGTGGATCGTCGGCATGGGCTCGTAGCCGTAGAACAGATACATCGAAGCAGTAATGAACAACAAAGAGGATATTTTTTGAAATAATCAAGAACAAAGAGGATATTTTTTGATCGCGACCACAACGACCCTGGTCGTCCAGTCAATGTTGCCAATTTACCGACTTTGTCGTTAGAAATGACGACTTTAGCTTATGTCTTAGCGACAAAAAAAAAGTTTTGAAGACAAACATAATTTAGCGACTTATCTGACGACTTATGGAGTGGAGTGATTACCATGCAAACAATTTTTAAAGATAATTATTAAAATATTATAAAACTAATTAAAGTTTTATTACTTAATTGATAGAGCAAATCGAAAGCAATTTTTAAGCCAAAAAATATATAAAATGTAAATATTTTTCGATTTATAGAAAAATTACTTTTTTGATAATAAATATTTTACAAAATGAATTATTAATTAAGTAATAATTATAGAGGCTGAGATTCTGGAAGAGTATGTAAGGAGCAATTAATTGGCATGTAATTTTATTTAAAAAAAATATTTACCGTTCAATTAAAATAAAAAAAATAATTTTTATACTCCGTTTTGT